>ML779740.1:172463-194176 GCA_009831015.1 Picea engelmannii | reverse complement strand
GCATTCTAATGGAACTATGATAACTGTTATTGTAGGCAAACTCTACTAAAGGTAGGTACTTCTCCCACTGGGTTTGATTATCCATTACATACATCCTAAGCATGTCTTCCATGACTTGATTTACTCTCTCAGTCTGCCCATCTTTTTCCGGATGATAAGTTGTGCTTAAGTTCAATTGAGTCCCCAACGCTGACTATAAACTTGTCCAAAACCTAGAAGTGAATCTGGAGTCCCCATCTGAAATAATATTTTTAGGTATCTCATGCAAACGGATAACCTCGCTTACAAACACGTGTGCTGCATTAGTGACATCGTAAGTGTCTCTAACCGGAATAAAATGAGCACTCTTGGTTAACTTATACACTATCACAAGAATGGCATTGTGTCTATGAGAAGTGAGCGACAACCCCACAACAAAATCCATAGAGATGACTTCCCATTTGGACATAGGAACATCATGTGGTTGTAGGAGGCCTGTTGGGTGATGGTGGTCAGCTTTCACTTGTTGACACTCCAGGCATTTGGCAACGAAATGGACTACATCGTGCTTCATGCCTACCCAGAAGAAGAGCTTCCTCATATCTGCGTACATCTTCTTCACACCCAGATGCACACAATAAAGTGCTCTATGGGCTTCCTTCAGTATGATGCTTCGAATATCCCCATTCTCAGGGATGTACATCCTTCCTCGATATCTTAACAGTCCATCTATTTCCAGACTATATCCTTCATACTTTGGGTCTAACTGCCTCCCTCTCTGGAGGTTTGAAGTAACCTTTAAATACCAACTGTCTCCTGGGAGTTGTGTCAACACAAGTTCTCTCAGATTGACCTTTAAGGTTACCAAGGAGAAGATACGTGGTCTCCTACTTAAGGCATCTGCGACCACATTTCCCTTTCCCTTGATGTACGAAATACAAAAATCATACTCACTCATAAACTCACTCCATCGCCTTTTCCTGGCATTCAGATCTCTTTGAGTGAAGAGATGTTTTAAACTTTGATGGTCCGTTTTGAGCTCAAAGCTTCGCCCCACAAGATAGTGCCTTCAAAGTTTCAGAGCTAGCATTACAGGTGCCAACTCTAAATCATGAGTCGCGTATAGCTCCTCATGTTTCTTCAACTTCCTTGATGCATAATCTATCACTCCTCCATCCTGCATTAGCACGACCCCCAACCCTTGCTTCGAGGCATCCGTTCAGACCGTGAAGTCCTTTTCCATATCCGACACTCGTAGAATTGGCGCACTCGTTATTAACCTCTTAAGCTTAATGAATGCACTATCACATTCTTCTGTCCATTCATACCTGACCCCCTTGTATTGAAAAGTGGTGATGGGTTTCACTATTTTTGAGAATCCTTCTACAAATCTCTGGTAATAACCTGCTAGCCCCATGAAGCTTCTCACCTCATGGGCATTTTTTGGCACTGACCACTCCATAATGGCCTTTACCTTTTCTGGCTCCACAGAGATTCCTTCACCAGAAATGATATGACCCAAATAGTGGATCTCTTTCTGGAAGAAGGAACACTTCGACAGCTTCCCGTACAATTTGTTCTCTCTAAGGCAGGACAACACTATTCGCAAGTGTTCCTCATGTTCTCTTTCATTCTTGGAATAGATGAGGATGTCGTCTAGAAAGACTTGTACAAAATGGTCTAAGTACTTCCAGAATATGCCGTTCATGAGGCTCATGAATACTGATGGAACATTGGTCAATCCGAAAGGTACTACAACAAACTCGTAATGTCCAAACCGAGTTCGAAAGGAAGTTTTTGGGATATCACCTTCCTTAATCCTTAACTGATGATACCCTGATCGCAAATCGATCTTTGAGAATACCGCTGCTCCTTTCATCTGATCAAAGAGGTCATCTATTCGTGACATCGGGTACCTATTTTTCACTATAGCACAGTTCAAGTCCCTGTAGTCTATACACAGTCGTAAGGATCCATCCTTCTTCTTTACAAAAATTACCGATGCACCCCAAGGTGAGACACTGGGTCTTATTAGCCCTAATTCCAGTAACTCTTTCAACTGCATTTGCAATTCACAAAGTTCCAACGCTGTCATCCGATATAGAGTCTTGGAGATTGGTTCTGCACCAGATTTTAGCTCAATAGTAAAATCAAGCTCCCTCTCAGGAGGTAACCCTGGTAACTCGTTCGGAAAAACATCCTGAAATTCTGACAATACCAGGTACTGATCCAATGAGGTTCCCTTCCTTTCATTTACTGCTTCCACTACATAAAGTCGACACCCTTGTCTCAAGCATCGCTTAACCTTCATAGTGGATATAAAGCGTAATGACACTTTTCTCTGTACACCCTGGATCTCTACTGGTCTTCCTTCATCATCGACACAAAGCACCCTCTTTGCGAAACAATCTACCAAAGCTCGATGAGCTGCTAACCAATCCATTCCAATGATTAGGTCATATGCCCCAAGAGCAGTGATGTATACCTTCACCCTGGTAGTACACACTCCCAGGTCTACTATACAATTATCAACACTAGGTCCTACCACTTGTTTTTCCCCCGAAACCATCTCGACTTGTTTAAAGTCATCGTGCTCATAGGCTACCAACCCACTCTTTTCTAATGAAAATGGTGAAATGAAACTATCTGTCGCACCAGAATAAAAAAAAATCTTGACATTGATATGATTTAGCGTACCTGATGACTCCACCATCGTGGATTTATGTTTGGCCTGGCGATTATTAACCGCTGCGTAAATCTGGTGGCTGCTACTTACTCTCCCCATCGATGCCTTTCCTTCTCTATGCACAAACCCTGATTGTAACTCTAGGCAGTCATGCTAGTAATGGGGTCCTCCGCACCCCCAACAGGTAACACGAGATTGAACCTATGTACTGTTATGTGACTGTCTCTGAAATGAGTTCCTTCCCCTTGAACCCCTGCCCCTACTCGTTGTTCCCTGAGATGGTCGTGGACCTATCTGCACCATTGGTGATGAGCGAGATGCTGCACTCGCTGCCATTGAAATCCCTGTAGCTACTGTCCTTTGCATGACTTTGTTACCATATGGCGGTGGCCTTGAGCCCCCTCCCCTAGGAAATGTCCTCGGGGCCTTCCCAACGAATCCAGGACAATGCGGAAATGTCGGTCTTGTACCCTCGGTTAAGTTCATGTGTTCTTCCACGTAACGCGCATTTTCCACCACCTCCGCTACTGAAGACGGTTTCCACATCCGCACCATAGCTCTTATCTTAGGGTTCAATCCATAGATGAAGCGCTCTGCCTGTCGTTGGTCGTTATCCATATACGACACATATTTGACCAGTTCCATAAATCTGATCTCATATTCTTCTACAGTTCTGTTTCCCTGTACTAAGGCATGAAATGCCCCTACCTATTATTCCTCGTAGTATGCTGGTAGATATTTCTTTCGGAACCTCTCCTCGAAAAGTTCCCAAGATACTGTGTTTGGGGTAAGGTGCAGTTGTCTTTCCATGTTTCCCCACCAGTTCAAGGCGCTATCTCTTAACTAAAAAATGGCGATCTTTGCCTTTGAGTTGGATGCATAATCCCTTAAGGCAAAACACCTTGTCATGCCTTCCAACCATGCTTCCACTCGTTCACTGGCGCCACCCCCGATAAACTCTGGAAGTTTGATCTTCTGCAATTCTTGCGTGATGTCTTCAGGTGGAGGTCCTCCCCCTGAATCCCTTGACGCTTTTGGATTACCCATTCCAGATGGTGGGGGTTCCACTTCAGTCCCTACCGTTTGTCGCCCCTTTAAAGTCTCGTTAATGGCTTCCAACGAGCGCAATATGAGGGCTAGTCTAGGCGATGGTGGTGGTGGCGCTGGCGGTGTTGGCGGTGCTTGCGATGACGCTCCCCTGCCTCGACTCCTTAGAGTCCTGACCATCCTGTATGCTTTAACCTGCATCACCCAAAAGTTGTCAGGGTGAGTTCAAGGGTGTTTGAAATTGGTGCTACTTAAACTTAGAAACAGGGTTAGGCGTAAGTTTTATTTACTTGTCTGTAAACAGACATTACTCCATTTGGGGATTGGCTAGGTTAGGGTTAGGATTAATCATCTAAGCTTGATTTCTTCGCCCCTACGAAAATAAATATTGGTTCCCTTGCCCTATAGCTACGCTAGCCTTGTTCCTTACTCGCCACTTCCTATGCTTACTCTCCTAGTGCATATGTCGCCTCCTTCCCGCTTGTCCTAGTCTAAGCCCTTTTAACTTTCTGCTTACAACTTGATTAAAGTGACTTCCGACCTTATGTTTATTAATTTATACCGAAAGGCATACACCTATTGACAATGGGCACAATTAATGATATTTTAATCTTATTTAACCTTAAACCATTATCTGATGGCTATGCATTGAAGATACTGGCATATTCTCAGTCGTCCTCCAAAATCAATGGGTCAGATTTATTGTTCATAACTTTCTTGCATTTATCAAGACATCCGTTAACATGTTTACTTTTTTTTTAACATTTACCTAATCACATTAAAAAAAATGCTGTAAGGTTATATAATTACCACGTTTAATGATTAAATAGGATTAAACCGCGACATCTAAATAATTGTCCATAATTGCCAGCCACATTTCGGCGTTCACCAGCGCTATGTACCTTTCGGCGTTAACCAGCCGCCAATCACTTTGTGGTTGTGCTAGTTTATTAAAAAACTAATAATCTAGACTAAACTTAATCCTAAGCTTCAATCGCCTTAATCAACACACATACATTTTTTTTTTTCCAAGGCACATACATGGTGCGTTGGTGTTTGGTTGTTCCTTAAGGCTTAGGTAGTGGGTGGTCTTGGGTTCAAAACCCTTGGACCTCTAAAACTTATACTTAACCCTATATTACTCAACTTAATTAATATTTCAATTAAATTTTAATGTAGCTTAACTTTATTTTATCAAACTAATTAACTTTTATTAATTAAAATTTATTAACTTCATAATTAAGTTTTATTAAACTTAATAATTACACTTTAATTGAATCTTGAATTTGATTTTTTTTTTTTTAATTTATCAAATAATATATATATATTAAAATGATTTTTTTTAAATAATATTTAACAACAATTAAAAGTAGTTTTCAATGTAATTTAATTAATATATATTTAATTTAATTACACTTGATATTTATTTCAACTTAAAATAAATTAAAAGAAAATATAAAGGAAAATTTAATATAAACAACTAAAATTAAAATTAAGCAAAAAAAGTTTTTAAAAAGAAATTTAAAACACAAGACTTGAATTAGCAACGTGGGGATTGCATGCCACCCACTTTCCCAAAGACTCACAAGTCGGCCACGTGGGGCTTGCATGCAACTCATGTGCCCTTCGCTCCCTTATTTGGAATAAAAAAAATGACCACCTCTTTTAAACCCTAAACTCTTCCACTTCTCCCTCATTTGTTGTGGTTGTGCGAGGAGGCGTGAGGGAGCATGGCCGCCATGGTTAACCCTCTCCTCCATACTACCTGCAACTCGGGATTTTCTGGTCAATGGAATTAGTCGGAGCTCGTGGTCCAGGAGGCGCGGTTCATGGCTGGCTTGTCCGACAATTTTCTGAACTTTTCTCTCACTCACCCAGGTATGTTTTGGTTGTTGAATGTTTATTCTGTAAATGGCATCACATCAAGGAAAATTTCTGAAGCTAAGATGGTGACTATTTTCTCTCTTGGTTATGATTGGAACCGATTTTCCCCATACTGTATGAACCATTGAGAATGTTGAGAAAAGAGTGGAGAGCTAGCGCTCAAGAGTCTGAAGGAAACGAAATTGTTGTAGTGAGCTTTGAGGCTGGGGAAAGAAGTTTGTAATCTATCATAAACACATGTTGGCTTAGGAAGGGTATTCTTTATCCTAGCTCAGAATACATTTTATCTTGTTTGTAAAATTGTCTCTGTCATCTTATATTGAGGCTGAGTAATTCAGATTAATCGACTGCTAACTAATTGTGAAAAATGATCCCTTGCTGCTAGGTACATTAAATGTCAAGACATAACGTATATATAGTGTATGAGCTGATTTTGCTATCCGCAAATTGTAGTGAGGAATTCATACACTGGTTGGTTGAATGGTACACGAGTAAGAATGTCTCTGTGTATGACTCGAATATTTAAATCCACATGCATGTTCTTAACTATGCTCAGCTTTGGTCAAATTTCTGTTTTTCTAGTCTATCATTCGTTACTAAGCACTAAATTCCATCTTGACCTGAGGAAATCCAAGTAACACAGTTTGTGGGCATTTCTCAATTCAGAAAAATTTTCAAATTTCATGCCATTTATTGGAATCCAAATGATGAAGTTATGGTCAAGCAGTGAGAGAGTCGGCATGTCCGCCACTTAGTAAGATTCAATTTCTCTAGAGTCACAATAAGTGATTGTTGGAGCTTGAGGTAGGGAGTGTTGTTAAAGAAGGGGTCTGGGGTTTGATCAAGACCTGGTTACTAAATTTAAGTGGGTCTGCAACATGGGGACTCATGGTAGTTGTTTGTTATGGTTGAGTCATGCGGCACGGTGGGTGGTTCATGACAAGAGATAAAGACCTATAGGTATTCCCTTCACCCTTGTCGCTTCATAGTTAGTCTCGGAAGTGGTGTCCATGTTGGGGCCTATGGTTGGGTGGTATATTGCTCCTACATAATCAACTGATATGGACAACTTTAAATAAGATAATTATTCTTATTTCTCTGTACAGTTGTTTTATCTCTCTTGTATTTACTGTTTGATATGATTGTCTGGTTATGGATTGAATGTTGTTCATTAAATATTAAATATTTAATTCATATTTTGATAAGGATATAGAAATTCCCTCCCTACGTGCGCGTATCGTTCTAGTTCCAGGGTCTAGTTAGGGTATCGCTCTGGTCCGAATGCTGGGAATAGCACCTTCTCTTTAAGTGGGAAAACAACCAGCGATTAATCCCATACCTGATAGGCGAGCCCCATCCATCACATCGCAATCGTGACCAACACTTATAAGCCATTAAAAAAAACATGCATAAGCTATTGAATCGTAGAAGGTTCACACCATTTGCGCAAAGAACCATTCATTCCTTAATTCATTGCAAATATAAGCCATTCACAGAAAGTCGTTCACAACAGTATTAATGTTGCTCATGTTTAATAAGATTTATCAATGTCACATGATTTATGTTCATGTGTGTGTTTTGAAATGGGAATATTGAACAGACTCTGCTATAAACTCTGGGAATGAGTTATAAATGGAAATGAAAAGTATAATGGATGGAATTTCGATGGATCCATATATGCATGTTTGTGTATAGATACACTTAGCTGAACTGTGACTGTTCATATTGCCTGCATAGGATTTCTTTTTGTGCATTCAGTTTTAAGAAAAGCATTTTTTTTTTGTTTTTCCAAAAAAATAGCAGAATGGAGCCTCTAGGCTTGATTTGACAAAGAAACTAGTGATATGAATGATTCACAGATTGCCTTCAACCATGAAGAAAATATCTTTGGCGCAGATTTGAATGTTGGAGATGTTGAAATGGAGTCTAATAGACACCAAAACCAGGAAGAATCTCATAATATAGTAGAAACCATGAGGAGCCTATGGGTAAGTCCAAAGCTATAGAGCGGTCATTGAGAGGCTAATTAGAGTCCAAGAGGAGCACAACCAAATAAACACCCAATTTGTAACAACCCTAGCTGTATTCATTTTTCACTTGTTTTACTTTGGTAAAATTTTTTTTTTTTACATTTTCAATATGTATTTGATTTATATATATTTAATTTTGTTCATATATAATCAAAATAATAGTGTGTTTGGTTTGCATGTTAGGTGGGACTGGAGCTAGAGCTTGGAGCTTTGGCCCTTAGGCCCAGATTTCAAACAAAGATGCTCTAATACCATATGTAGTAACCAAATAAATTAAACAACCATTTATTTCTACAACATAGCAGTAAAATTCAAAAATTTCTTTATATTGAGCAAAATAGTAAAATTTATCAAATTCCTTTAATTGAGCACATTCGCATATAGATTTAACAACGAATATTAAAATTTTCTAACATAATAAAAACAATTACAAAATTTTAAATACCTGAGTCTGATGCTAATAACCCTATGTTTTTTCGCTTGCCTTCTTGACCACTGCTGCACTGTGTAAACACTACCCAAAACCTAGTTCCACCCTGCCAACTAGGTAACTTCCTAGCTCCAGGATATCATATGGATATCCTGGCCCCCATGCCCAAAACCTCCAACAAACCGGTGCCTGTACTCATCCAATCCCCACTCCAAAACTCAACTCCTGCAAATCTAAGAGAAACCTTTCCCTTCCCCAAAATCCCATAAAATGGTAATCCCTTCGTAAACCTCCTCCGCCTCCATATCCTTCCTTTAGCACCTCATGCATTTACTCCCTTACCTACCCCTTGTTAATGCCCCTTATCCTTTCCTTTAATATTTTATCCTCTCATGATTAATGTGTTATCCCTTTCTGTGTACGTAACCTTTTAATTTAAATAATATAACTTATTAATCTATTAAATTTAATACTCATGTTATTAAATGTAATAGGTAGTTAATTAATTAATTAATTAATCACAATTATAACCTTTAATTAATTAATAACTACTTAATTAATATCATTAGATCAATCTTTGTTTAATTGATACCTTGTTAAGACAATTAATCCCCCTAAATAATTTTTTACTTAAGAAACCTTAAACATTTATTCAACTAGGGCTGTTACAGAATCTTTGTACTTCAACTATGTCCTAGTTTCCCCCCTCAACCATATCAAGGCCTTAATACCAATACCTAATGATCAAAAACTTTTGAGGTCACTAACATATTTCTCAAAGGCTGACGATATCATCCAAAGGTAATGTCTAGTTCTGTGAGGCATTGTTCATGGATCTAGACGCCTCAAAGATTTCCTAAGTACCTAAGGAATGGCCTTATTTCCAATCATTTCCAGGGCCCTCAGACACATACCTCCTACTCAAAACAACCTAGTGTAATTGGCATCCCCAATCATAGGCCAATGATACACTCAAGGTTCCATGTGTTATTATTTGAAGCATCCTTATTTTCCATAGATGGATATAAGATTCCTTTAGTACGTAATGTTCTTGTTTCCTCCGCTAGCCATGTCCAAGGCCCTGAGACCGATACACAATACTAACAGGAACATATGCATTATGTTTTTCATGAAAAGTAATATATGTGTGTGTGTGTGTGTGTGTTATAAAAACTCAAATTTCACATAGTCATACACAAATTATATAAATAAAAATTATATATTCAAAAAGCTAATACAATTTCCTATTTTTCATCTTTGTACACCATATTCATATTCATTGTGAAAGTGGCTTGAATCATCTCTTGAAGTTACAAAAATGTTGTTTTTTCATGTTTGCATTTCCATTAACGTGTCATGAGAGACCATCATTAGCTTGCACCCACACATATAAGTGATAAGTTCTTATAAGTTAAAACATTCTCAATAATTGCTTATTTGTGTAGAGAACTCTTATTATCATCAATATGGAAGAATATAATAATAATTCAATTAATTAAAGAATAATTACAACATTAATTAATTGAAATAATCATTAATTACAATAGCATGGTTCGTACACCTCCACCATTATTTCATAACCATGCTTCACGTTGTACTTCATTTTTTTTCTCAATTGGCTCCCGACCATAATCATTTCACTATATGAAATAAGAGAAAACATATCTAGTATCTTGGCATAATAAATGAGATCATATTCATAAAATTACAAAGTGGCTTCTAATCGAGGACCTCTTGGGTTCACTAGTATATAATGCATAGGAGATCTTGAAATCCTCTCTATAATCCTTAAGGATGTTCTTTAAGACAATTTTATGAACCTCCACTGGTTTGATTTTCATGTTTCTTTCAATTTCAAAGAGATCTTTGATGAAATTACTAAATTTGTTTAAAATTGTAGAAAATAAAATCAACTATAAAATTCAATGAAGGTACATATTGAAATAGAAAAAGTAAAGGACTAGAAATATGAGTGACTAAAAAAAGCGTAATTTGAACATTTCACCTAATGTGGTATCTCCTCTTCCTCATAGTCACAAAGAATATACAAAGGAGTCATCTATCACTAAATTTTGTGTATGGGAGCCTTTAATGTATATGTTGCAATGCTCTTTACTTAATATAATTACTTACTTCATCCCAAGGTTTTTGGTATTCTTTAGGTATCTCTATAATGACTGTAAAAATTTATCAATGTGAAATTTTTCTATTTCCAAATTTTTAAAAATATTTTGTTAATCAACTTGTATATATTCATATCATGATTTTTTATCTTTTATCAATATAGATAGTCACATAAAATCATCATCATCTCTCTAAAATGTGCTCAAACTTTTGTATCCATATCATAACACAATTAAAACTAATAATAATAATAATTAAAACTTTTGTATCCATATATTGGATTCAATTAATAATATAATGTACATTTTATATTTCACTAAAACAATGCAAAGCAATTCATACTTTGACTAACATGCATAGAGTGACAACATTAAACCTCTTCAAATTCAATCACATGCCACTCATATAATTCCATCAATATACACACTCTATTTTAATACTCTCTCTATATAAACTATTATTAGTAAAATCATTTTTTTTTAATCTTGATCGTGTAATAGAAAAGAACAATCTATATTACCTAAAAAGATCCATTTTATACTAAATTCAAAAACCTTCAACCACACTAGGCTATGCATATTGATTAAAAAACTCTTATGCATTTACATATTCCTCAAAAAGACATTAAACAATATATGAGTATGAATTTTCTACACTTCATAAAAAAAAAAAAATCTCTTATACATTTACATATTTAAAAAAAATTCTTATACATTTACATATTCCATCTCTTATACATTTACATATTTAAAAAAATTTCTTATACATTTACATATTCCTCAAAAGGACATTAAACATCATATGATTCATATTCCTCAAAAAGACATTAAACAACATATGAGTATGAATTTTTTTATCCTTGCTCATAAAAGCATTCTATCATTATGTCGAAATTTTAGCCTTGTATTACAATTTTATGAGGTGGAAACCAAAACTCAATAAGTCCATACATAAGCATTTTAGGAAATATGGGCTAGTTCACTATTATAAATAAACCATCTAAAATTGGTGCAACAAATATCAATAGTAAATAGTGGAATAATGGAGTTACTATTATGAGAAGCCTTGGATTATAACATTGTATTCCAATCCAAATTAAATTACTTGTAAGTATTGACTTCTGTTGTAATTTATTATTATAGAAAATGAGATATCAAATAACTTTGTAAGGCTTAACTAATAGGAAATTAGTGAATACTAGGTAAAAAGGATATAATTTTTGTCATAATTTATTATTTTTCACTAAAATAGTAAGATTTTGTATTAAAAAAGAGATGCAACCACACAAATTAAGAGGGTAGATCATGACTTTTAGTTCTTTCCCACGGAATATCCTTGAGGAGAGAAGATGAGATTCCTACAAAAACATTTTCTATCATATTAATGAGTACAAGGATAAATTATTATAAATTGATTACATAATAAAATGCAAAAACAACACATTATTATCATTAGCATATTGTTATACCCCATTAAATCAAGGGAGAATTTAGAGTTAACTATTGTACTAAAGAAGATATTCAATTCTACATCATATTTTCTCTGGTCCGGATTATATTTCCTTCTCCTTGTGAGGGGAGGGGAGTAATTTGGACTTTCATTAGGACCCTGGTGAAGGAAAGAGATTGGGAAGTCTCAACTAGATAGGAAAATGACACAGGAATGATGGGAGGCGATCCTTCTTGGGATGGATTTGATTTTTGTGCCCATGTACACTCAAAATTTATAAACCCATTAACACATGGGGTTCACTCATTAAGCCTATGACATATCATGTTCATTCATAATATATTAACGAATACCCTTAATTTTACTAGATAATGAAAATTATTCCCAAAAAATTATTTTGATGAACCGTCCTCCCAATATATTTTTCCAATTAAAATTCCACCTAATTTTACTAGATATCCTATGTATCCATTTTTTCATGGCATTTTTAATACATTTTTTATTTCTACGCCTATTATGGACATAGTAAATAACTCTTATAAGCCTACAAATCACAAAAATAACCCAAACATAATCAAACACATGCACTAACATCCCAACATAGAGGTATGCAATTACAATAAGATATAATTGGTTCGATAGCTTGGGGTTACACTACCTTATCACCTCTTCATTTTAATACATGGTCATGCATTTTTTGAGAATGGGTTCAAGTATACATATATCTACTTGAATACCTAGAAAGGTGAGCCACCTCAAGTAAAAACTCTTCATCCTTTAGATATTTGATCTTCTTAACATTTAAAGTCAAAAGTATCTATTTATCTATCTATAAATCTTGTATTTATAGTAATATTTAGGCATGAGTTATATACCCAATAACTTGTTTCTATTTTCTTATCATTTAGAATCAAAGTAAAGCTCATTAGGAGAGATGTGGGAGATCGTGACCCTAGAGGTCAATCCAACCTAGGGCCATACTTACTACTCTTTAGGTAGAAATGAACCATTTCTTGACTATAATCTATCATTGTATTAAGTTTTTCATATATTAATATAAATATCATTTTTCCCATACAAAAAAATGATATTATGTTGTAAGAGGGACATATAATCGTGTGGGATAATCTCATAATACAATGGATGCACTAATGTAAAACTAGAAATATGATGATCTTAGTTGGTGTTAGAAATTTTTAAGGTCTACTTTTATAGTTTAGAAATTGCTAGTTAATCCTCAATTTCAATATACAATTTTCTCACATACCTACATTTATTTGTTGAAAACAACCAGTCAAACTCTATAACTTAGTATTTTAAAAATTGATCTTTTCTTACATGTTCAAGTAAAATATAACACATCGAACAAGACGGTCCATACCCATATGACAAGGAAAATTACTTAGTACAATAACAATCATCATATTTTCACATATAGCTATTAATAAATTACTAATCACAGTAACTTTTCCAATATGCACTAAGGCATAAGCCTTCATTAATTTATTTTTCTTAAAAAAATCATTATTTGGTGTTGGTTGTGGAGCTTGATTATCTTTCCAATTCAGAGGTTTGTTTCAACCTTTCTTGGACCCCATTCCATAATGGGGGGGTGTGAATAGGATCTCCCCCCCCACAACTGTCGCCAGGGGGCAGTTTTCCTGAAGAAATTTTTTGGGAAAATTTGCCTTCTAAAATATTGTAATTTCGTAGTCAATCTGGATTGTTCATTATAAGGTTGTAGATCTGACGGTAGAAGTTATTTTAGGGTTTTTTGACCTAGAAGGAAACCCTCTCTTATGAGGGAAATGTATTGCGGTTGTGTATTATTGTAAATATTGTATTGTGAGTGAGGATACTATGAGAGAAAGAAGAGGAAGTTACAATGGGTGTGTTGTAGGTTGTATCCCTTCATTTTGCTGGATAATAAAAAGGAAGGACCTAGAAATTTCTCTAATGGAATTATCCCACAATGGGTGAAACACGTATATCTATGTCTCTATTGTATTGTTTATATTCCGTGTTTTATTTCTGAATTTGTTTTATTTTGTTTCTCTGCGATCCTGTTTTTCTAACAACTGGTATTAGAGAAAAAGGTAACTCGCAGGAAAAGAGGGTTCCTGGTTCGAGTGGGAGCAATGGAAGAAGATGGAAATTTTATGGTCAAGAAATTTTATGGCCAAAACTAAAAGTTATGGAATATGCAAATGGAAGATTATTTATATCAGAAGGATCTATTCCTACCTTTGGGTGGAATAGAAAAGAATCCAACGAACGTGAAGAACGAAGAATGGAAGGTTCTTGATAGAAAGGCACTAGGAAGGATACAGTTGAGCCTGGCAACGTTGGTAAATTTCAATATTTCAAAATCAAATACAATGAATGAGTTGATGGATGCATTGGCTATCTTTTATGAAAAACCCTCGACGTCCAATAAGGTATTTCTAATGAAGCGATTATTTAATATGAATATGTCAGAATGTGGGTCTGTTGCGGATCATTTAAATGAATTTAATAAGGTTAGTAATCAGCTAAGTTATGTAAAAGTTGACTTTCATGATGAGGTCAGGGATCGTCTAATTTTGTTCTCATTGCCAGAAAGATGGAATGGCTTGGTCATGGTTGTAAGTAACTTTGTCTCTGGTTCAAACACTTTAAAATTTAATGATGTTGTTGGTGTTATCCTTAGCAAGGAAATGTGATGGAAAAACATATGTGAGACATCAGGTAATGCGTTAAATATGGAGAACAGGGGAAGAAAAAAGGATAGAGTAAAGGGCTCAAGGAACCACAATAATTATAGGAAGGGAAGATCCAAATCCATACTAGGAAAAATAGAGTGTTGGAATTGTGAAAAGAAATGACATCGGAATAAATACTGCATAGCTCCACAGAAACAAAGAGATGGAAAGCAGGAGAAAAATCATAAAGCAAATGTAACAGATGATGTGTTACAAGATTCCTTGATTATTTCTGTAGATAATATTTCTGAGTCTTGGGTAGTAGATTCAGGGGCTTCATTTCATGCCACACTCCATAGGAAACATTTTCTATATTATGTTCAAGGTGATTTTGGACAGGTTCATTTGGGTGATGATGCACCATGCAAAATTGTTGGAATGGGAAAGGTACAAACAAAGAAAAAGAATGGAAACCAATGGTTATTGAAAGAGGTAAGACATGCTCCATATCTAAGGAAAAATCTAATTTGATCAACAGAGGAGTTGGAAAGTGAAGGTTTTATATCCATATTTACAGATAAGGCATGGAAGGTTACCAAAGGATCACTGGTGATAGCAAAGGGAGAGAAGGTAGGTACATTATATTTATGTATTGGTAATATTGATTCTTCTATCTCTTTATATTCTATAGGAGTGGATGCAACACTTTGGCAACATCTGCCTGGACACATGAGTGATAAGGGGATGCATATACTTCACAAAAAGAATTTTTTTCCAGATCTTAAACAAATTGATTTGGATTTATGTGAGCACTATGTTTATGGAAAACAAAAGAGAGTTAGATTTATCAGGGTTGGAAATGAAAAGAAGAGTGAAAGGTTAGAGCTTGTGCATACAGATGTATGGGGACCAACTCATGTATCATCTCTTGGAGGATATCATTATTATGTTACTTTTATTGATGATGAAACTATAAAAAAATGGGTTTATTGCATTTGACAAAAATATGATGTTTTTTATACTTTTAAGACATGGAAAGCTTTGGTGTTGAATGAGATAGGAAAAAGGTTTAAGTGTCTCAGATCAGACAATGGAGGTGAGTACTACAACAATGTGTTTGATTATTATTGTTCATACCATGAGATTCGTAGAGAGAATACAATTCTAGGAACACCACGAGAAAATGGTGTGTCAGAAAGAATGAACAGGACAATCATGGAGTGTGCAAGGAATATGAGATTACATGCAGGGTTGCTCTTACAATTTTGGGAAGATGTTGTAGATATTGTATTTTAATTGATAAACATAGGACCTTGAAGTTCTTTGAATGGTGGCATTCCAGAGGAGGCATGGACAGGTTAAAAGGTAAACTATTCATTTTTGAAGACTTTCACTTGTGAAGCATTTGCCCATATTGATAAAGAATATAGAACAAAGCTTGAGGCAAAATCCAAGAAGTGTACTTTTATTGGATACGGTGTTAATAATTTTGGTTATCTCTTATGGTATTATGAAAATCACAAAAACATTAGGAGTAGAGATGCCATATCCAATGATAAGGTTATGCATAAATATCAATTGTAGGGAAGGAACCATGAAGAAGAAAAACCAGAATACACAGTGTTTGATGAGATCACTGAAAAATAAATTCCAAAGGTACCAGAAAATCAAAATGTACAACAATGGGAGCATCAGGTACCTAAAACTCCTACAAGTGTTGTTATAATATCTACTAGGTTAAGTAAACCCCCTGAATGATTGTTGACTAATTCTCGTGAACCATAAAGTTATGAAGAGGCAATTCAAGTAGACACTAAAAATAAGTGGGAGCAAGGCATGAAAAAGGAAATGGATTCCTTGGTAAATAAACAGACTTGGGACTTGGTTCAGTTTCCTGCAGGAAAAAGATAATTGCAGAATAAATGGGTTTACAGGTTGAAGGAAGAAGATGGAGGAAAAAAGAGATAGAATGATAGACTTGATGTAAATGGGTTTGCACAAAAGAAAGGTATAAATTTTGATGAAATATTCTCTCCTTTTGTTAATATGACTTCAATTAGGATTATTTTAGGTCTTGTGACAGTAGAATATTTGCATATTGAACAACTAGATGTAAAAAAAACTTTTCTCAATGGAGATTTGGAGGAAGAGATTTACATACAGCAACCACAGGGGTATGAGGTCAAAGGAAAGGATAATTTCGTATGCATGTTGAAGAAGAGATTGTATGTGCTAAATAAATCTCCAAGGCTGTGGTATTTGAATTTTGATAGGTTTATGACAGAACAAGGATATAGTAGATGCCATTCTGATCATTGTGTTTATTTTAAAAGGATAGAAAATAGAAGCTATATTATCTTACTATTGTATGTAAATGGCATGTTTTTTGTAGGGTCTAATATGAAGGATATGAATGTGCTCAAGAATAAATTAACTAATTCATTTGCGATGAAGTATTTGGGTACTCCAAAGAAAATCCTTGGTATGAGAATAACAAGAGACGGGAAAAATATAAAATTTACATTGTCTTAGGGTGAGTACATAGAGAAGGTGTTGGAGAGATTTAGAATGCAGAATGCAAAACCAGTTAGTACACCTTTGGCCATCCATTTCAAATTAAATAAAGAAATGTGTCCCAAGACATAGGAGGAGATAGAATACATGCCCAAGGTCCCTTATTCATCAGCAGTTGGCACCTTGATGTATGCGATGGTTTTCACAAGACCATATATTGCACATGCAGTGGGAGTTGTGAGCATGTATATGAACAATCCATGTAGAGAACAGTGATATGAAGTAAAGTGGATTCTCAAGTATTTGAGAGGTACTCATACTCATGCATTATGTTTTGGAGGTTTAGACATTGTTCTACAGGGATATGTTGATTCAGATATGATAGGTGATAAAGATAGTAGGAGGAGCACCACATGGTATGTTTTTACTGTAGGTGGAACAACAGTAAGTCCGATTTCAAAACAACAAAAGGTTATTTCACTTTCAACAACAAAAGTAGAGGATGTTGTTGCTACAGAGGCTAGTAAAGAAATGATTTGGTTACATAAGTTTATGGAGGAATTGGGAAAGAAGTAGGAGAATAGAAGGTTATACTATGATAGTGAGACTTCCATTCATCTTCCAAAGAACTGAGCCTTCCATGAAAGTACTAATCATTTACAACTTAGGGACCATTTCATTCAATCCACCTTGAAAGATGGAATATTGAAGTTGGAAAAGATACATACTAGAGAGAATCCTGCAGACATGTTAACAAAGGGAGTAACCAGGAGAAACTGAGTTCCTTCTCAGTTTCAGTTATTCTTCAAGCACAAAGGTGAAGATGAGAAATTTTCCAGGTCCAAGGTGGAGTATCGTCCAACAATTACAATAGTAGTGGATTTGTTGTGGGGTAAAATCATGAAGATGGGTTACACTTTTGCTTGTTTTATGAGAAAACAAACTGTATTTTCACAAGTTCTTCAACTTCTGGCATACAAAAGTATTTTTTTTATTTAGAATTTCACTTTACAGTAAAAACAAAACTTGTGAAGAATTTTGTTAGCTTTCCAATGACTATTTTTAATTTTTTTTTATCACGATTTGATATGTCAATTTGACAGTTGTTTAACAGTATGTTCCTTGAACATGAAAGGAATGATAATGAGTAACTTTTTTCTACAACAATGTGTCTATTATTAAACTTATGTTTTTAAGAAACGAAATACACTGCAACAATCTATAGAGACTCTATTTTATTATAACTATATTTTTGAATCTAAAGGATGAATATTATAATTTCTAGAATTTTTTGAAGTTGACCAAGGTGAAAACATTGCAGCTTTTAAACACATTTTTTTCTACACCTTATATCTATCTTAATTCTTACTTAAAACTAAAATCTAAATATACCCTTTTGAAAAGAACAGTTTAAGGATTATGAATATATTTTTTTCTAAATTTTTCACTGTATATTTTTAGAGATACTGATATTTAATGAATCATAATGTCGGCTGAAAATATTATGCAGTGATTTTTTTTTAAATTAAATAAAATTAGATAAAAATAAATAAAATGAAAACAAATTATAGGAATTGAAAGAAGATTCAATTTTGGAAATGCTGGTGTCATTTTAGAAATCAAATTCTCAGTATTTGCAGGAGTCCACAACCTCCAAAGTTCAGGTAAGGTTGGGGAAATTCTCTGGTTTTTGTTTTCAGTCCCAATTTCATGTTTTTGGCTGAAATCATCTTTTGGTCGAAACCTAGATTTTAATGGAATCCGTAAAAAATAAACGTTTCGGCCGAAATATTCTTACCACGGGAAAATAATTCATTCTAAACACATTGTACATGAATTTTGAGGGCACTGTCAGGACGCCGTTCAATTTGACGTGCAAATTTTTGGCCAAAAAAAATCCTAGCAATATTTTTTCGGTCGAAAAATTGCCGCTATGAATTTTTGAGACCCGATTGTCACGGAAGTGTTACTCGTCTTCATGATTCTACCCTGTGATTAGTCTCCAAGTGGGAGATTGTTGGTTGTGGAGCCTCATTATATTCCTAATTCAGAGGTTTGTTTCAGTCGTTCTTGGATCCCATTCCCTAATGGGGGGTGTGGGGGGTATTACCCCCCCACAACTGTCACTAGGGGGGTTTATGGGGGCAACGCCCCTAAAGCTAAATTTTGGGGAAAATTTCCTTGTAAAATATTGTAATTTCGTAGTCAATCTGGACCATTGATTATAAGGTCACAGATCTGATGGTAGAAGTTATTTTAGGGTTTTTTTTCCCTAGCAGGAAACCATCTCTTATGAGGGAAATGTATTGCGGCTGTGTATTATTCTAAATACTGTATTGTGAGTGAGGATACTATGAGAGAAATAAGAGGAAGTTACAACAGGTGTGTTGTAGGTTTTATCCCTTTATTTTGTTGGATAATAAAAATGAAGGACCTGGCAATTTCTTTGGTGGACGTAGCGTAGACTGGGTGAACAACGTATATTTGTGTCTCTATTGTATTGTGTATCTTATGTGTTTTATTTCCACATTTGTTTTATTTTATTTCTCTATGATCCTATTTTTCTAACATTTGGCATGCATTTCAATGGAAATAATGATAGAGCTACCATTCCTTAAATGTGAACTAATAGAAAGAGAGGGTGAAATAATAAATTCCACCATAGAGTCATTGAAACTCTATAATATATCAAATCATCTTATCCACATATTGGATTCGATAGTGATCCACCATCAATATTGACTACCCTAACCATAGTTTAAGCCCTTTCAAATCTCCATGACTAGAATGATGTGAGATTTGATTTATCTATAAAAAACTATTTTTTCATGTAAATGTAAACTATTTATCTCAAATCAAATTCATGGCTAGATCTGATCAATCTATTTACTGTAGTTATATTCAATGTAGTTCTATTGATGTTTCTTATGTATGGATGTCAATTTATTTCCCCAAAATCCTCAACCAATGCTTATAACACCCCCAAAATTCTTGTAACAACCCCCTCCACCAATATATTAAAAAAAATACTTATTCTTTGTAGCTTATTAGTTTCCTGTATTTTTTAGAATAAAAGTAAAATCAATTTTATTATTTATCATTATTGCAACTAGCTTCACCTGCTTTGTATAAATATTTATTTATTTCAATAACTTATCATACTTTGTATAAATAGGTATTCACTTTACTTGTGTAACAAAAAATGTTAAATAATTATATAAATTTGCAGATGTCCACTACTATACTTATATTTTAATTTAAAATTTGCTAACATAACTATCTTACTTTCTACTTTTAGGATGAAATTAAATTTCATATTTTCAGTGGTAATAAAAGGAAGCAGGCCATTTTTCCTTAGTTCTAAGATCTAGATGTTCCTTTTGTGAGATCACTGATAGTCTTTGATGTTTGGATGCATTAAAGGTAATGAAATGTTTTTATCTATTTTATTTTTTTTAATTACGGGTCTAAATTTTTTTAGGACATCCGATGAGGCTCAATAATATCAACAAATATCAACAATACTCTATTAAGGATTTGACACCCAAACCTCATTTATAATAACTAAAACACTCATCTACTCGAGCTAACCCACCAAGCTAAAATAGTGTCATCTATATATGTTCTATGTTTTACTACAAACCATCTCATATTACAAGTGAAAGCCACAAAATCTCTAAAATTAACATAACTAGCAACAACCACTTTATAAAAGTGGTTGATATACGTCGATCGACACCATTAGTTATCAAAGATGGAAAATGGTGTTCATTGACATATATCAACCACTTTTATAAAGTAGTTGTTGCTAGTTCATGACATAGTGCATGGTGGAAGAATAATAAACCATCAATAAATTAAAATATATAATTAATAATTTAATGTATAAATTAAAGTAATGATGTAGAAAAATATTAATATAATAATTAATTCAAAGTTAAGGTTTTGATGATTTATTTATGTATTAATTAATAATATTTTATTAATATATTATTTATTAATGTATTTATACATTGTTAAAAAATATATTAATAAAGTATTAATACACTAATAAATATAATAAATATATTAATAATACATTGTTAATTAATATATTATTTATTAATGTATTTAAACATTGTTAAAAAATACATTATAAAGCATTAATACACTAAAAAAATAATATAATAATAATACATTGTTAATTAATAAATTAATGTATTAATAAAGTATATATACAATAATACATTTATAAAATTTTGTGAATGTATTAATACTCCAATAATGTATTATTAATATATTAATTTAATAATAATATAATATTACTTTATTAATAATATATTAATATATTATTTAATAATGTATTTATATATTCTTAAAAATACATTATTAAAATATTAATTATTCATTAATGTATTTATACATTGTTAAAAAAATACATTATTAATTAATAGATTAATGTATTAGTAAGTATTAATACACTGATAAAGTATTAATACACTAATATGTATTAATACACTAATAAATAATTAATACACTAGTATGTATTAGTAAGTATTAATACATTAATAAAGTATTAATACACAAATAAAATAATACTTTAATAATATATTATTGAAGTATTAATAAAAACCCATGGTATAGTTCAAAGTGATAACGTATGCTTGACCATGAGAATGGTTAACTATGTTAAACCATGACTCCATGGTTGACCATGAATGTGAGGATGGTTGACCATTGGAGTGGTTGACTATGGTAGACTATTCTTGACCATGACCATAACCATGGCCATCACTATGCGTATAACATACTTGGTATAAATTGATATTGGAAATGTGCACGCAATGTGACCTAGGGAGATATTTCGTTGCATTGTGACAACTAGAAATGTTTATGACAATGAAAAATTA
>ML779740.1:144831-164967 GCA_009831015.1 Picea engelmannii | reverse complement strand
TCCAAGCCATTATCAAAATTGAGCCTCTAGGAGGTGAAAACTGTTGCAAGAGGACGAGATTTCATTTCCTCATGACGGTGTAAACCCACGTCTGGAAAGAAGGTGTTGGGCATGTAAACCCACATCGTCAAGGGACTTCGGAAGATGAAGATTAGAACACGACTTTGAAAGAGCTTGAACAGTTTCAACCATAAACTACCTGTGGAGTTCAACCCTATCTCTGTATATGGTCGCATATGAAGTTGTACAGTGCATATAAAGTTTTACAGTGCATGGGCTCAAAGAAATCAGGCGGATTAACCCTATCTCTGTATATGGTCACATCCCTAAGCGATTATGAAAGGAATTTGATTCATCACGGGGCAACGAAGATGAAACCAATTTCTGCCATAATCTCTTACAGTGCAATATAGGTGGTTGATTACTTTACAGTGGTTGATTAAAGTGCAATATAGGTGGTCGATTATAGTGGAATTGATTACAGGGAAATATAGGTGGTCGATTACAATGGAATTGATTACAGTGCAATATAGGTGGTCGATTATTTTACAATGGTCGATTACAGTGCAATATAGGTGGTCGATTACTTCGCAGTGCAATTTCTGCAATATAGGTGGTCGATTAGTGCACATAATTTAAGGGAGATTACAGTGATTATAAACTTATACGATGCAGGCAATATAGGTGGTCTTCCAAAGCTATACAATGCATTATTTAAAAACTAAAATTTAAGAGCATCAATTACAGATATTTGAAGGACAGTGAATGCATGGATGAGGGCTGACCATTGAAAGCAGTCATGGTCGACTTGACTTCAATGTTGGCCCGCATGCATGGAAAACTTAAAACATAAATTTATTATAGCATTTCAAATAATCTAAAGAAAATAATTGTATAGATTTTTGCAGAGAAAGATGTTACCTCGTCTTGCTTTATGCTTTGCTCTAATATCCTTCTTCCCAGTCTTCAGAGTCTGATATGTTGTTCTCGTTATCTTGCTTGTGCTAAAAATGATTGTGATAGAAATCCATATAATCCGTAGAGAATTCCTCTACAATATTGATATACATACTGTACTTGAAGGTATAGGAACGAAGGCCATAATATGAAACGAAAAACATGTGCGTGCATCCAATATGGCAAACGTGGAATCTTCCATAAATGTAAATTTGCACACTGGCCTGTCTCAGGTATGTGATGCGCCTGTCTCCTATGTGAAGCGAGAGCCTGTCTCCCAATGTTGCATGCTTCCAATGTAATCAGGAACTTATGTAAATAACTTTAAATTGGAAAACGTTGCAATATGAGTTTGATATTTGTAATCTTATAATGTAGTGACTTTTAAAAGGTTGAGGTAGTGATGGTTAAAAGATAGCATAAAGGTTAATTATTTAAATGTGGTAATAATATAGTGTTATAATAATTTATTAATATGATTAGATAAATGTTAAAAAAAAATAAGTTAACAAATATATTCATAAATGTAAGATTGTAAGATTGTTATGAACAGTAAATTTCATTCATTGATTTGAAATTTGAAAGGACTACTAAAAATATATCAACATCTTTAATTGCTAGCCATTAAATTAGAATTTTGAATTAAAATATCATTAATTATGCCCATTTGTAATAGACGTACTCCTATCAACTTAACTATCTAAATAACAATAATTGTACCTATCGGTGTAATTATAAATGGTTGATATCTAAATTATTCTATAAGGGTACTAATGTTTTGAAAAGTTATCAATTGATATGAAGCATCTTCTGAAAATATTTGCCCGTCACTGTGTAACGATGACATGATGGAATGATCAATTCACTAATGAGTAGTCTATTTGCGTTAGTAAACTAAAACTTTAATCGGGCCATTGTAAGTTTGGAAGCTCGCATCGCCTTCTTTTGCGTCTTCCAATCCTGAATGCAGCCTCTACGAAACATATGAAAGCACAAGCAGAACAAACTCTTTCTTGCCCTAGGCTAGGCTAGGCATTCAGAGATCGATATCATAATCATCGAAATCAATGTCATTCAGACATCGATATCATAATCAAACTGTAGAAAAAGTCAACTTTTGATAGCATATCATAATGTGTAGCTCTTTTGGTACCAACTTACCCATTTAGGTCACATAACTTTCGGCATTTCATTTCCTAGGGTTAGGTTTTTGGATGTCAGTTCTGCAATTTTGCAGTTTCACCTTATTTTATTTATTCAATAGAAGTTATTGTTCACTCTATATTTATTGTTCTCTATATCTCTATGTTATTATATGCAGTATGTTATTCCTTTCCTTCTCCTTATAAATCCAGATCAAAGATCCTAGAGGTCAATCCAACCTAGGGTCATACTTATTACTCTTTAGGTAGAAATGAACCATTTCTTCAATGTAATCTATCATTGTATTAAGTTTTTCATATATTTATATAAGATTTTTTTTTCCCAAACAAATAATGATATTATGTTGTAGGAGGGGAATGATCTTATGGGATTATCTTATAATACAAGGAATGCACTAATGTAAAACTAGAAATATCATGATCTTAGCTGGTGTTAGAAATTTTTAAGGTCTACTTTTATAATTTAGAAATTGCTAATTAATCCTTAATTTTAATATATAATTTTCCAACATATCTACATTTCATTGTTGAAAACAATTAATAAAACTATATAACTTAGTATTTTAAAAATTAATATTTTGTCACATGTTCAAGTAAAATATCATACAATGGACAAGAAGATACATACTCATATGGCAAGGAAAATTCCCTACTACAACACCACTCATCATGTTTCCTTCCATGTATGTCATGATGTCACCATATTGGCAAATAGGTGACTTAATACAAATCTAAGAGTGTGGAGAAGGGAAATTTGCACATCTAGCTATTAAGAAATTACTAATCCCAATTCTTTTTTCAATATAAGACATGGCCTTCATTAATTTATTTTTCATAAATAATTCCTTATTTAACATGCATTTCGATGGTAATAATGATAGCGCTGTCATTCCTTAAATGTGAACTAGTAACAACAGAGGATGAAATAATAAATTCCATACTATAATAGATCAAATCCTCTCATCCACATTGAATTGGAATAGTGTTCAACAATTAATGAGCCCTTTCAAATCTCCGTGACTAGAATTATACCAGATCTGATTTATCTATAAAAACTACTTTTCATGTAGATATGATCTATTTATCCAAAACCGATTCCATGGCTAGATCTCGTCAATTATTCACCGATGCTCTATTGATGTTTTTATGTACAAATCTCAAATTTATTGCTCTAAAATTCCCCACCAATGCTTATAACAGCTCCCAAATTCCTATAAAAACCCCACTCCAACAATATACAATTAAAAATCCATTAATTTTTTGCAACATAGTAGTTTCATATATTTGTTTAAATAAAAGTAAAATTAATGTTTTTATTATTTATCATTATTGCAAGTAGCTTCACATGTTTTATATAAATGGATATGGATTTCAATGGCTTATTATTGATTTTACTTGTTTAACATAAAATGTTAAATAATTATATAAAAATGTAGACAATCATACTTATATTTTAATTCAAAATTGTCCAACATAACTATCTGACTTTCTGATTTTAAGGATGAAATTAAATTTCACATTTTCAGTGGTCAAAAAAGAAACGTGTGATTTTTCCTTAGTTCCAGTTGTTCTCTTTGAAATTATTGATGATCTTTGATGTTTGGATACCTTAAAGGTAATGAAATGTTGTTCTCCATTTTTTTTTTTTTTTCTCATTATGAACTTACCATGGTAAGGACTTTCAGTGAGGTTTAACAATCTTAACAAATATTAATAATAACTATAAATTTGACCCCAAACTTCATTTATAATAACCATAACATTCATCTACTATAAATAACCCACCCACTAAAATACTATCATCTATTTATGTTCATGTTTTGTGTTTTGCTATAAATCATCCAAAGTTCATGTTCTGTGTTTTGCTATAAATCATCCATATTACAAGTGAAGGCACATAATCTCTAAAACTAACATAATTATAAAATAGATGATAAATTTTAATGTTTTATGTATTCATTTTTTATGTTTTATATTTAAAAAAAAATAATATTCAAAAAACAGGGTTATGTTTTATATTTAAAAAAAAATAATATTCAAAAAACAGGGATTAGGGTGTTTATATCCTTTGTTATAAATGGTTGATATTTAAATTAAATTAGTTAGAGATGGGTACAATTAATCATCTTTTAATCTGATGGCTAACATTGAAGCATATTTTTAGTAGTCCTCCCAAATAAATGAATAATGTTATTTACTCTTCATAACTTTTTTGTATTTTTGAATGCATCATTTAATTTGTTTACTTTTTAACATTTACCTAATCATATTAAAAAATTACTGTAACACCATATAATTACCACGTTTAAATGATTAACCTTTGAAATTACCACTTTTAGATCATGAAATTACACTTATCACATAAGCCAACCACATTTCCATGCTATCACGGACTTACTCAACTGTCTGTGTGTTTCATTCTCCTGAATCGTATGCCCATTTCATATTAGATTGCACACCCACCAAAACTTTTCATTTCTGCATCAGCGTGGAGCGTTTCATCCCCTGCAACTGATATCATTGTTACGATGTGAAGGCAATACTGTACAAGCTGAAGCTGCTCGGGTTCATGGCTCATGACTTTAAGACGCGCAAAAAATTACTGTTGTGACAGCCTATGTATCCTTGACCTAATATCAAATTTGAAAGGTCAAGAACGAAACATATAATCTTCGAGCTGAGCCTTCGTATGTGAATGCATGACTCGAGCAGAAATTTGGGGGTGTGGCAGCGTCCGTGTTTGAGAGGGAACAAAGACAAAAGGAATATGCTAACTGTGAGATAAAATGAAGGACTTGTGACCTCTTGTAGAGCCGTAGGAGTCCCAACATGCAAATCTCTTTACGATTGCAATAACGACTGCTCAGATTGATTGATGTAACGCCTCATACATTGCCCGACTCATTCTGATGGACGTTGTGCTTCCGGACCTATCAATCTTGATTTGCGTCGCCACCTTCACCATGGGCTTCTCAATGGAAATATGTCCATTACACTCTGCTTTAATTGTCAAGGTTTATACAAAGATTAATAGGTGCCACTAATGTCAAATTTTTAGGTGCTTATGATTGGTTATCTCAATTTTTTGGTTACTTAAGTTGTATTTTTAATCTATATTGACCACCTTGAAAAACTCTTAAAACCTTCAAAATATACAAACTAATCTGCATTTCAACCATTCATAATGAGACAAAATTGATCCTGTCATACACAAAATTCATGTTTGCTATGTGGCCAATCAATTGATATATCATCCTCAATTTACACAAAATTAGTGTTCTCATGCTCCATGTTTGCAATGTGGCCAGTCAATTGAAAATTCGTCATCCTCAATTTACACAAAATTAGTGTTCTCATGCTCCATGTTTGCTATGTGGTCAGTCAATTGAAAATTCATCATCAAATTACATGAGTTTATGGAATGCATATAATTTCAAGTCAACATATTATTGGATCCAAGTGCAAATCACCACTGTTTTCGTTTTCATATTTCAATTTACTTATTTTGGCTCTACATGCTTTGAATTTGCTGCTACAGTTGACATGCTATGATCAAAAGTGTTAACTGAAGCCGAAGGCGTAGAAAGTCATTCCTTTACTTATGCAGCCCAGGCACCCTGTCTGGTGGAAGACCAATATGTTACATTATGTGACACTGATTCTGCCACCTCTTGTTCGTACAATCAGAGCACGCTGGTCCCAACCCTACAATCCCATGAACACAACAATGCCTTCGTACAATCAGAGCATGCTGGTCCCAACCCTACAATTCCATGAACACAACAATGCCGGTAATAGTAATGATCAAAGTTTGGATATATTTTGCTAATTGTTTTTTTTTTCATTGTTTTGAATTTAGAGTTATAGTTATCACTTTAGGGTTACAGTTAGGGTTTTTTTTCACTGTTTTGGCATTAGGGTTATATGTACAGTTTACAATTACGTTTTAAAATTATAATTAATATTTTCAAAATCTTATTTTAGCTATTATAGTCTTTAGGCGTTTATCCGTCATAAATTATGTGACTGCGATAGTATTATGGTACTAATGCTTTATAAAATTATCAATTGATATGAAGCATTTCTGGAAATATTTGCCCGTCACTATGTAACTATGACATGATGTAAAATTATCAATTGATATGAAGCATTTCTTGAAATATTTGCCCGTCACTATGTAACTATGACATGATGGAAGCATCAATTCACTAATGAGTGGAATCGTTCTAAGTCGATTTGCGTTAGTAGACTAAAACTTTAACCCGTCTATTGTAAGTGTGGCATCTCCCATCGCCTTCTTCTGCGTCTTCCAAGCCTGAAGGCAGCCTCTGTGAAACATCTGAAAGCAGACAAGCAGAACAAAATCGTTCTTGCCATCGAACTCAATGTCATCCAGACATCGAGTATGTGGTATCAACGTTTTGAACGAACCGAACCAGGCGAGATAAACTTAGCCCTCGACTCTTTCTCACTATCACATAATGTGTAGGGAGCCGAAAGCCGCCTAGTTCGTTCCCGTTCAGAGTCTCTCCGCTGGTCCACGGGGAGTTTAAATCCGGCATCAGGAAGATAAACTTTCCAAGCCATCCAGCTCCGGCTGTATCGCGTGAGCCAGTCGATATCGTGGGATGAGTAATCGTTCACGTCGTTCGCAATGGGGCTCATGTTTTTCTTCAACACCACGTACGGGACGCACGCTGAAACCGCCCTTACGACAGCCGACACGACGTCTGTGTCACTGTTGATGTCGTAGGGTTTCAAGACCATTTGAAAACCTGGCAGCCGCCGCCGACCGTCGCAGGAAACGGTGGCGTGGGAGCGAAGCTTGCGGAAGATTTGGCGCACTGGGACGGGGAATTTATCGGCGGCGTCATCTAGGTTTGCCAGGTTTATCCATCCGCGTTTTTCCATCTTTCTGTACGCTCGACCGCGCAGGCACGGGAAACTGGACGTCTTAATGTTACAAGAGAAGAGCGTGTTCCAAAAGGTCTTGGCGCTCTCATATGTCTCGCCATGTAGCCAGAAGATATGGAGTTGGTGTCGCAGATACGTCAAGTCTACGAAGTTCAGGTTGGCCATGAATGAATTGATTTCAATAAACTTCTGTTTCCTGTTTTGTTATTTGGCAACGATGTCTTGTCACACCTGTTGAAATATATATCTGTTGGTGGAAGGTCACGATGTTTTATATCTTTATAATTTGGAGTAAACTGCGTGGTTTGATATATTTGGTGTTTGCAAACTGTCTACCCTGTCCATTTGGAGCTTTATAAAATACAAAAGTTTTAATGGCAGCCTTCGAAGTTACTATATAGTCCATCTCAATTTCGGACATTGTATGCGAAAAACAGCGAAAACAATAAATTAGCAATTGATTTAAAAAGTTAAAAGACACATAGATAGATTAGACATTTTAAAAACTTTACAACATTGTGAAATGATAATTTTTTTGAAAAAATCTCATAATTTAGTTTTCAATTAATCTACAAATGCGGGATGACTCGTTATTCTTAATTAAGGAAAACCACGTTATTTAGGATGACCTTCTAGTGGTCCTTAAAGGGGTGATGTAAGGCTTGGGGAGTCTAGCTCGAGTGTGCATTCCATCGTAAACCAACACAAATGATTCAAAAAGACAAAGCACTTGTTTCGGTTTAAGGAGGAAAAAGTCTTCTTATATGATGGAGTTAGGCTTCCTTGGGCATGTGTCGTGTCATGGAACGACTTCACCAAAGTTTGCTTGACGAAGACGAAAGCATAAGGTGGGTGCTCCACTAATGCATTACGCACCCCACCAAAGAGACATATTGGCTAGGACGTTTTTTGGACACTCCATGCAAGACGTCAGTCTAACGAATGGAAGGCAACTCAGGCAACCAGTGCACCAAGGAGAGTGACCAATAAGAGCAACCAAAGAGATGTACGAGGAACACTAGCCAAGCAACAGCTTGGACAATTGGTCAAGGCAAGATTTGGGCACCCAATACGGAAAATAAGAGTCGTTTCGATGATTGAGGGCATGCATGGGTGGACTCAACCAACTCACCTAAGGGATGTGTGCCCCTTAGGAAAAAGTCGACCCGAAAGTTAAGTGGACAAGCGCAAAAGGTTATGTCTCTCCAAGGAAAACAAATGCACTAGTTGGGAGAATTGGCCACTTACTTATAGCCAAGGGAGAGACCAAATGAAGGGGGTCCAAGAAGTTATGGAGAGAAATATGTGATATGAAATTGGCCAAGTGTAGTGGGGATCACAGGTCACATGGTATGAGGAAAGCATTAGGGACCAAACCTCCCTAACCCCTTGGGTAGGTAGAATAATATTTTCCATGTAATAAAGGCCAATATTAACAAGGCCTAGCAATAAGGAAGAATAAGTCAAAAGCAAGAAGACCTAATAGAAGTTTCTGCTTCTAGAAGGATCTTCATATAGATTGTTCTTTTGGATAGAGAGATCTAGTATAAATAGGAGTAGAGGGTATGAAATTTTTTGTCTTGAGAAATTATTTTAGTAGAGCTATGCTATGCTGGAGGTTGCCCCCTCGAAGAGGCAAGTGAACATTGTTTCCTATCAATAAAGGTATAATTATGGTATTGTGGCTCCATATAATTTGTTGTTCTGATGTTATCTCTGAAGTATTTCCGTATTATATTGCTATCTCGGTGTTAGTCTCTGTAATATTTCTCTTTTCTGCTAATATAATCGATATGGTACCTTACAAGTAGTATTAGAGCACTTTCCTTGGCAGAAAATTGTGGGTTAATTTTTTTCAAGGTAGAGACATATTTCGGCATCTTAAAGCTACAGAAATCTATCATTTAGTACATAAAGTCATGGTCGGGGAAGCACACACACAGTAACTACAAGTGGTACTTAAGCGCACATTGTTGGCCACCCTTGCAACCTCTGTTGGTACCCCTTCGAGTGGTAGCACATCAGACAACACCTATATATGGATTGGCCTAGCAGTCCTAAAGCCCTTCATAGATAAACCGATCAGTCACTTGACTGCTACAGTGTCACTGAGAATAGCACTCGGGAAGATACTCTCTAGTACCTGGGTATTCGGGTAGTAAAGCTAAGGGCACATTCTAGAATCTTTAGTTGGTGCCTTGACATATTGGGCCGAGTACTATTGTTGGACCCTGCATGTATATCAGAGAGCTATAGCACAGGGAAAACCCTTGTCTATAGAAACCCTAAATACCCTAACCCTTGGGACGAAAACAGAAGAAGAATAGACAAGATCTATTGTCGTGCAACCTTACCTCCTTCATTCGAGTTGCGAAATTACTACACATTTCTTCCTATTAAGAATTTGGGCATTTCACCACTGCAGTGTTTTTCAAATCGGATTATAACTCCACAGGAGTATTAAAAAAAAAGTATAGTAGTCCCGCTGGAACACTTATTTGGGACCTATCCCATTGTATTCCCCTTTTCTCCCTGATCGCAGTAGTACCTTTCATTTTATGTATTTTTTTTCAGTGGACCCGACCCCTTCCCAACATCCCTATTTTTCCATCTATCCCATTATAATCCCCCTCTCACCTTGATCGTAGTGGTAAGTATCACTTATAATTCCTTTTTGGTGGTCCCACCCACCTCTTTTCCCTTACCAACACTCGCAACCAATACATGCAAGCTTCCATCAATCAAACCAAGGAATCCCTCCAACAAGTGACATCTCAGATTGGATCTACCATTTATCGCCTTGAAAAATTAGAGACCCAAGTTTAGCAACAATTTGACACCATGGATGCCAAATTACTGAACCAATTTAACACCCTCCTGTCTGTTGTCAACCAGCTTTTGAACTGAACTTTGGGTCCTTCCTCCTTATACCAACCATATGGTGTTGATTCCTCTCATTCTCTGCATTTTCAATCGAACTCCTTTCATTGTGACCCTCATCTTTCCTGCGTTAAGGTCAATAAATTTGATGGCTCCAATCCCACGGGTTGGGTCACTCAAATGGAGCATTATTTTTCTCTGCATGGCATTACTGATGAGTTGTCCAAACTTCACTATGTTGTTCTCTATCTGGATCCTTAACACTAGCAATGGTGGAAATGGTGTAAAAATTCACGTTAGGGGTATATTGCATGGACCCATCTTGTTTTCGTGCTCTATGAATGCTTTGACATTGATACCCACTATCTCGGTCATTTGACCAAGATGAAACAGTCAGGCATAGTGGAAGACTTTATAACTGCTTTTGAGCATTTGTCCTTTCGAAATAAGGCCATGTTAGATGCATTCCTCTGGGAATTATTTATTACTAGCCTAAATGATGAAATTTGAGCCCAAGTTCTCATGTCCCACCCTCAGACTTGGTTGGAAGCTACTAAACGTGCCAAAGAGGCCCAATAAGCTGTTTTTTCCCAAAACAAAAAACCCTCTTTTGTTCATCACCCTCGACCCACTAATCTTGCCCCCCCTGCCACTCCCCTCAACGTCCATAAATTAACTACGGATGAAATGGCTAAACAAAAAGTCACAGGTCTTTTCTATAATTGTGATGACAAATATTTTCCAAGGAACAAGTGTAAGGAAAAAAAACTTTTTTATGGTCATTTCAGAAGATGTTGCTGAAGAAGATGTGACAGTTCCCCTTGTTGAAGAGCCCTCCCTTCTTGATGCTACACAGGAGCCCGCTTACCCACCTGAATTTGACCCACTCATTTCCTTGCATGACCTTATTGGCTTCTCTTCTCCACAAACCCTCAAGGTCATTGGCTATATTAAGAATAGGAAATTCATCATCCTTGTTGACAGTGGTAGCACCCATAATTTTATTCATCATCACATTGCCTAGGAAACCAATTGCTATATCTGTTCCATCAATAATTTTCAAATCATGATAGCCAATGGTGTGTCCATGAAATGTGGTGGGCATTTTGAAAATGTACGTCTTCAAATTGGACAGTACCACCTAAAATATCATATGATTTCCATTGACATGGGTGGTTATGACATTGTGCTCAATGTTGAATGGTTACATACTTTGGTCCCATTCTTATGGATTTTAACGAATTAACCATGCAATTCCAAGAGGAGGGAAAACAATATCAATTCCAAGGCCTCACAGTTAGTTCTCCTGAGATCATTAGTTCCCATCACATGGAAAATCTCCTCAATAAAGGTCACTCTGGTATTATTTCTCAACTCCATTCCATTCAAGCAGTTGAGACACCCTGTGTGCATCCTGACCTCCAATCTATCCTCTCCAAACATCAGGTTATTTTTCCACTCCTTAGGGAATTTTGTCTTCTTTGGGTGTTCATGATCATTCCATCCCCCTTGTTCCTGGCATTCTTCCTCCCAATGTTCTTCCGTATCATCATCCCTTTTCCTAAAAGAATGAAATTGAGAAAATTACACAGGAGTTGCTCCAAGAGGGTGTTATGCACCCCAGTACCAGCCCTTATTCTTTTCTTGTGGTGATGGTACTCAATAAATAAGGTACTTTGCACATGTGTCCTGACTTTTGTGCCCTCAAAAAACTCACCATCAAGGACAAGTTTCCCATTCATGTCATTGATGATCTCTTGGATGAGCTAAGTGGTGCTCATTACTTCACTAAAATCGATCTTCCTTTTGGCTACCACCATATATGTATGCAAGAAGCGGACATCCCCAAGACTGCCTTTCGAACTCATGAGGGTCACTATGATTTCTTGGTCATGCCCTTATGCCTATGTAATGCCCCCTCCACCTTCCAAAGACTCATGAAAAATGTCTTCCATCCTTTTCTCCGTCATTTTGTCATAGTTTTCTTTGATGATATTCTAATCTATAGTAAAACTTGGCCATCCCATATTTTCTATTTGGATCAAGTTCTCCATCTACTCTCTCAGCACCAACTTTTCCTCAAACACACTGAATTTTCCTTTGGCGCCTCAGAAGTCGAGTATTTGGGTCATATTGTTGGAAAGGTCGTTGTCTGGGTGGATCTTAAGAAAATTGAAGCAATGCAGGATTGGGCTTGCCCCAAGACTATCAAAAGCTTGCATGGTTTTCTAGGTTTAAAAGGCTATTATCATAAGTTTGTTAAGAAATATGGAAAGATTATGGCGCCTCTCACTGCTCTCCTTAAAAATAATTCTTTCACTTGCACTCTCATAGTTGATCAGGGCTTTCAAGCCTTGAAGGCGGCTATGTGCACCACTCTAATCTTGGCCCTTCCTTATTTCACAAAGACCTTTTTCCTGGAATGTGATGCTTCCAAGAGATGAATTGGAGCAGTCCTTATGCAATATGGTCAAATTTTGGCCTTTACCAGCAAACAATTATCAGGGTGCCATTTGGGCCAATCAATCTATGAAAAGGAAATGTTGACTATTCTGCATGCAATGTGTAGTGTCCCCAAGGCTGAGCCCCGTCACAGATCATGTTTTATGCAAAGAATTGTAAATGTGTTCTATAGGCTGGTGAGCCAAGTGTTGTATAAGCTGTAGGCTTATGTGTTTTGTTAGGCCAGGGAGTCTAAGTCTTGAAGGCCAGGAGCATGTTGATGTACTTGTATGTATGCAGATCAATTAATAAAATATAAACACCGCCAGTGCAGACCGACCACGATGAATGAGTGATGGGGGACTGAGAATCCACAGAGTGGGAAAGGAATTAGCAGCTGGAAGGTGGGAAAGAGGGTTGAGTGTTGAGCCTAGGGGCTAAGCCTAGGGGGCTTAGGCCTGGAATAATATTTTAATACTATTTCCTAAAAAGCCCTGTGCATATTATTTTTATCCTAAGTCCTTTTTGGAAGGACACGTGATTTCCCAAGTGGTGGGAGGAAGGCGTACAGATGGAACGCATGCAGTCCCCAGGGTGATAAGTGTCAACCCTGGTGCATGCAAATAAAACAGAGAAAGTAAGTCGTGAGGGGCGTTCTCGTCAATTCGATCCAACTGCCCTGGGGAAGAGCTATGGAAGCCAGTCTGCAAGTGACCTGCATGTAATCCTAAGACAGAAAAGAAAGCATGTGTTTGTCCGGAGGAATGCGTGTACACCCCTTTCCAGCGAGCGTGGAGTCTGTGTATGACTCTGAGTAACCCATGTCTCTGAGAAAACCTGTGTGCGCATTAATCTTGTGCTGAACTCAAGTGGAAGAATCCTTTGTTGTTCGGGAAAAGCTGAGCTTAGCCTGTGCATGGAGCCCTGTTCTGAAATCATCACCGTGAGATCATCCTATGATTGCTGATCCGGTTTGGGGAAGCCTTGGTCTGTGTTTTCCCCGTGGGTTGTTGTGACCATGCAGTACTGGACTGTGTGAGGCTTGTTGGTCTGTGAGCGACTCCTCCAGGTGAGAGAGTGCACAGAGGGAGAAGAGAACTCCTGGAAGGAATCCTGTAGCTACCATAGAGCCTGGAGAATTCTGGTCCAGTCTGTTCCTGTAACCCAAGGTAAGGGAGACTCGTAGCCGAAGGATTGTCTAGGTGACAGAGAAGGTGCACTCTCATGGGGTGGAACAGGCATGTGGGGAATGAGGGTCTGTGGGAAGTGAGCATGGGAGATTCCTGGGAGAGATTTCTTTCGGGTGGATGTGTATGTGCTATCTTCCCTGTAACCTAAGCCTAGCCTAAGATTCCTTTCCTTGGGGTGGAGCTCGGTCCTAGCTCGGGGGTGACCTACTATTGAGCTAATGAACAGTGTGTTCTAAGGCTGGGAGGTTCATTGAAGGCCTGCACTTGGTTGGTGAATTCTACATCTGTTCAAAGATAAGTATCCGAATTATGTTTTTATCACATTTGGCATGACTGTGTTGTTTATGTATCATGTTTTCTGCTGTGTAAATGAGTTATTGTTGAATGCTATGGATTGTTTAATTGTAGCAGTAACTTATATATTTTACTCTGAGAATTAAGTGTGTTTAATTGTGTTAAATGCATGTGGTTATAATTCCTGTATGAATTATGTAAACATTCATGTATAGAATGGTAATTGAGAGGTTGAAAACCTTGGTAGTGAAAAGGGTACACTACATAGTGGTATCAGAGCCAAGTTTTCGACACTGAGCCTAGATGGGCCAGTTGAGTGGTCTTTGGACCGAGGGTGAGGGGAGAAATTGTGTTTGGAGGACCAATTTCGGACCCTAGTTTGCTCTGAAGCGTCAAGGAGAGACTCGACAAGTTTTTATTAAGCTCAGGAGGTATAGTGGTACTATGAAACCGCAGTTGGTATGGTCTATGACCACAGGAAGACAGGTCTCTACAACAATGGTGTTAGAACCGTCGGCTCTGTTCGGGAGGGAAGGAAAACCCTTATAACCGTCAGATCTAGAGAACGTGCACAAGATTTAAATCCTTTGGATACTGCACAGGAGTTTAAACTTGGGAGGATCGTGAGTCGTAAGATCCCTGTGGGATTACCTGTCAACTGTCCAAGTTGACAAAAGTTGCGCAGGATTTAAGTCCTCATGGGTAGAGGAGAAGTCCCGGAGAGGCGTCGGGATATTAGAGTCATCAGTGTTTTACTAAGGCAGAGAATCGAGACCTTATGATTCTCGAGATCTCGAGGAGGGATCATAGCCATAGGATCTCAAGGGGGACACGTGTCAGAATCCTGGAGAGAGTCGAAAATCGGAGAATCGGAGTTCTCGAGCACCTAGAAATCTCGTCACACAGCATCGCGATCCGTGATTTCGCGACAAGATCTGGACCGTTCATAATAGGGAACACGTGGCAGAGATCTGCCATCGGGGAAAGTCTCGACAAGGAGCATGTCCATCGGTGTTTGAAGTTCATCGGGAAATCGGGAACCCCGATGACAAGTGATTCATACACTTTGAAACTCCGAACCCCGAAACCCCGATGAGCAGTCGATTACGGTCATGGGGTAGAGGTCACATGGAATTGACTTAACCGCGAAGGGTTAAAGCAAAAGGCACGTCATCATATCGGGAATCAGGATATCGGAGATCCCGGAATCAAAGGTTTCATGCAATGGAAAATCACGATACGCGATTTCCCGATAAGGCCTAGGAGCGTGGGGCCACACTGACTGTTAGGAGGACAGGTGGCAGATTTTTAGCGACAGGCAAAAGGACTGTTGACAAGTCAATGACTGGGACCCATCGGGGATCCAGTGAGCGTATGAGCATTGACATTGAAACCGCCGAAACCCGACGGGGTAAGGTGGAGGTCATATAGTATGGTCATGTGGACCAAAGGCTGAGCCGTGAGAGCTAGCCAGTGTAAAAGCACATCGGGAATTGGAGGATCAGAGGTTGTGAATGCATGTGCATCGCAACATCACAAATTCCGAAACCCTGATAGGAGAATTGATCATGGTCATGGGCAGTGGTTGTATGGCGAGGCTATAGCCCGGAGGGCTAGCATGGACGAAGTCCATCGAAAATCGGGAAATCGGGGATTCCGCTGTCCAGAGTTTTGGCACATTTCGATTTGCAAAACCCCGAACCCTGATAAGGGAAAAGGCCGGGGTCACGAGTCAGCGGTCACATGATGTAGAGCCCATAGCAGGGGCTACCGCGTAAAAGTAGCGCATCGGGAAAACAGAAATCGGGGATTCAACCCACCAGAGCATTGCCGGTTTCAAAACCCCGATAGAGGTAACCCCGATAGAAGGAAGGGAGACCTCGAAGAGTTTTCTGCGGGAGGAAAATTTTCCAATAAGGAAATAGGAGAATTTTAAGAAACCCGAAAAACACAGAGCCAGACAGAGCTCAGAAAACTTGTGAAGTTGAAATGTCTTTCGTTCTTGTTCGTATCAGTTATAAATGTTTTGGATTATTCATGAAGTTTAATGGCCTGAAAATTTCTGACTTGGAATGCACAGTGCGTGTTCAGAATATGACAGAGGTCAAAACTCCAGTTAATCAACACCGAGTATGGAGTGGGGAAGAATGCAAGTTACCCCTAAAATGGAAGATGAACAGGAAGGAAAGGATGTTAACCTAGGAGTCGAAGGATCGAACTCTAATGGGCATGGAAAGGAGATGGATAAGGAAGGACATATAATGAAAATCATTGAAGGATTGCAAAGAGAGGCCAAGGAGCGTTGAGCTGATAGCCGAAAGCTCATGAAAGTCAAGGATCGGCAAGGGAAATTAAACTTAAAATTCTTGCAGAGTCTGGAAAGAATAGAGAAGAAACTTGAGAAGGGAAGAGACTCAAGTACGACAGAGAGTCGCAAAGACCATGGGAGAAGAAGTAGATCGAGGAGTGGTAGCCGACGTCACAGTCGCTCCCAAAAACATTCGGACAGGTAGACACACAGTAGTTCAAGCCCATCACCTACCAGAAAACATCGGAAATTTGGAAGGGAGGAATTGAAAGGGGAGATGAATAAAATTAAGCCTCCAACATTCGATGGAGAACATAAGAAGGAGGAAGATGCCGAGACATGGTTTTTGGGCATGAAGAAATACTTCCAGCTGCAGAATTATTCTGCCCATGCAAAGGGAAGAATTGCAATGTACCAGTTGAAAGGAAAAGCGTCCATGTGGTGGGATCAATTTTTGCAGGTGCAACACATCAGAGAGAAAGAGGTCACATGGAAGGATTTTAAGAGGTATTTCGAGAAGAAATACCTGACTAAAAGATACTATGATAGAAAGATGAAGGAGTTCTTCAAACTCAAGCTAGGTAGCATGACCATTGATGAGTATGAATGAAGTTTTCTGGAACTATTGAAGTATGTTCCATTCATCAAGGATGAGGTTGTCAAAACTCAGAGGTATCTGAGTGGACTGCCACCTTCCATTGGTGACAAGATTCAATACGATGATCCTAAGACCATGGAAGAGACCATAAGAAGGGAAAAATGCCTATACAAATAGCAGAGAGAAAAGCCTACCTTTCGGAAGGCTTGGGATAACCAGAAGAGGTTTAATAAAGAACAAAGACAGAAGGGAAGCAAGCCTTCCTTTTTCAGAAACAGTCCTTGGGGACAGTCATATTTTAAAGAGCCTAGGAAAATTGAAGAGAGTGAACAAATGCCAAGGCCTCCACCCATGGACTGTTGGGGCTGTAAAGGGAATCATAGGTACAGAGACTGCCCCCACAGAAAAGACAAAGCAAGAACTGTCCATACTATTCAGCAAGCTGAAACAGTGGAGGATATGGGCAGTAGAATGCCGAGGATCTACGCAGCCCTGGACAACAAGCAAGCAGAATTTCAATCACATATGATTGAAGTGGAAGATATGATCAACAATCGACCACTTGTTATTTTGATTGATTCAGGGGCTAGCCATAGTTATGTAGATCCTAGGGTGGTGGAAAGTTTGAATCTAATGAAGAGAAAACATGAGAAGTCTTGGTTAGTGCAGTTAGCCACAGGGACCAAGAGGAAGGTCACTGAATTGGTTAAGTCCTGTTCGGTGGATATGAAAGGAATGAGCACTAAGGATAAATTGAACATTCTTCCTTTAGGCTCATATGATTGCTTAATTGGGATGGACTGGTTGGACCAGCACCATGCCCTTCTAGATTGTCGTAACAAGAGATTCAAATTTCTGAACGAAGAGGGAAATCAGGTAACAGTCCAAGGAATTCCTAGAGCCGTGGCTGTCAGAGAAATCTCAGCCATGCAGTTGAAGAAATGTTACCAGAAAGGCTGTCAATTATTTGCAGCCCGGGTAGAAGAAGCATTCCCAGATGTGGTATCGAATTTGGAATACCATGAAGTACTCAAGGATTTCAAGGATGTATTTCAGGAGGTGTCGGGACTACCTCCGAAGAGGGACATCAATTTTTCTATAAATCTGATGCTTGGAGCAGCTCCAGTTTCGAAAGCTCCTTATAGGATGAGTACACCAGAGTTGAAAGAGTTGCAGTTGCAGCTCGAAGAGCTATTAAAGAAAGGCTACATTCGTCCCAGGGTGTCACCGTGGGGAGCCCCAGTCCTATTCGTGAAGAAGAAAGATGGGACGATGAGGATGTGCATTGACTTTAGACAGTTGAATAAAGTCACTTTCAAGAACAAGTATCCTTTGCCAAGGATTGATGATCTTTTTGATCAGTTAAAGGATGTGAAAGTATTTTTGAAAATAGATCTTCAATCTGGGTATCATCAAGTGAGGATAAAAGATGAAGACAACAGTAAGACGGCCTTCAAAACAAGGTACGGTCATTATGAGTTCATTGTGGTACCGTTTGGACTGTCCAATGCGCCTGATGTCTTCATGTGTTTAATGAATGGAGTGTTCAGAAAATTATCTGGACAAGTTCGTCATAGTCTTCTTAGACGATATCTTGGTGTACTCCAAGATAGAGGAAGAACACGAACAACATCTTAGAATGGTGTTGCAGGTGTTGACAGAACACCAGCTTTATGCAAAATTGAGCAAGTGCTCATTTTACCAAAAGCAGATCCATTATCTGGGACACATTATTTCTGAAGAGGGGATCGTTGTGGATCCTGAGAAGGTACAGGCCATTCAAAAGTGGCCAGCGCCAAGAAATGTGACAGAAGTTAGATCCTTTATGGGTCTGGCAGGTTATTATAGGAGTTTCATAGCCGGATTTTCAAGGATAGCTCATGCTATCACTTCCTTGCAAAGGAAGGAGAAGAAGTTCCAGTGGACTGAACAATGTGAGAACATCTTCCAACAATTGAAGAAGTTGCTCACTAGTGCACCGATACTAAAGATTGTTGATCCAAGTAAGGATTATGTAGTAGGCACAGATGCATGTAAGGAAGGGCTGGGAGGAGTTCTCAGCCAAGAAGGATTTGTAGTTTGCTATGAATCCTGAAAGTTGAAAGAGCATGAAAAGAATTATGCCACTCATGATTTAGAGCTAGCAGCAGTTGTCCATGCATTGAGGAAATGTAGACATTACCTCATAGGAAAGAAATTCGAGTTGAGAACAGACCACAATGGTCTGAAGTATTTATTTGATCAACCAACTTTAAATGCCAGGAAAATTAGATGGCTGGAATTTATGTGCGAATATGACTTTGATATCAGGCATATCAAAAGGAAAGACAATAAAATGGCTGATGCACTCAACAGAAAAGTGCATGAATTACATGCTACATCCATTAGCATGTACAGAACTGAGTTGAAAGACAAAATTCTTGAAGCTGCAAATGTTGATTTGCAGTACAAAAGACTAGTAGCAAAGCTACAGCAGTGTGAGAGACCACAAACCGAGGAAGGTTCTACCTTAGAAACTGATAGATTACTTCTGTATAAAAACATATTGTATGTACCTAATGACAGAGAATTGAACCTAGCAATTCTAAAAGAAATGCATAATGTGACTTATGCTAGTCATCTGGGATATCAGAAGACTGTGGCAGCAGTCAAAAGCCATTATTTTTTGCCAGGTATGAAGAAGGAAATTGTTGAATACATCGCCAGATGTATGGAATGCCAGAAGGTCAATGCTAATCACAGACACCCCATAGGTTTTTTGTAGCCTTTACCTATTCCTGAGTGGAAATGGGATGTGGTAACAATGGATTTTATCATAGGATTTCCCAGAACAAGCAAGCAGCATGATTCAATCATGGTGGTGGTGGAAAAGCTTACTAAAGCTGCCCATTTTATTCCACAAACCACCCACAGGGCAGCAGATGTTGTTGATATCTTTTTAAAAGAAGTTGCACGCTTGCATGGAATTCCTAAGACAATTGTGTCTGATAGGGACCCGAAATTCACTTCGAATTTCTGGAGAGGATTGTTCAAGGGATTCAGAATGAATCTGAACTTCAGTACAGCATATCATCCTGAGTCTGATGGACAGACAGAGAGAGTAAACAGAGTAATAGAAGACATCCTGAGAATGTATGTGATGGATAAACCATCAAGGTGGGAAGACTACCTGCATTTGGTAGAATTCACTTACAATAATGGGTACCATGCATCTCTGAAGATGAGCCTATTCGAAGCACTTTATGGAAGAAAGTGCAACACTCCAGTGAGCTGGGATAATCCAGCTGACAGAACAGTAGTTGGACCTGAACTACTCAAAGAGATGGAAGATCAAATGATCAAAATCAAACAAAATTTGAAAGCTTCCCAGGATAGGCAGAAAAGTTACGC
>ML779740.1:101176-144781 GCA_009831015.1 Picea engelmannii | reverse complement strand
AGTTCCCTGAAATTGGGAAGTTGCGCCAAGTTGGCAGCAAGATTTTGTGGGCCATTTGAGATCCTGGAAAGGATTGGGCCAGTTGCATACATGCTTGCATTACCTGCATCTATGAATGTACATAATGTATTTCATGTTTCACTTCTTAAGAAATATGTACCTGATGCTAATCATGTTATCGATTGGACTGTGATTCAGGTGGAACCAAAAAATGTCCTGCAAGTGCATCCTGTGCGCATATTGGACAGGAAAAACAAGCAGCTCCAGAATCGAGCTATAGGGATTGTAAAGGTCTAGTAGACCTGGTACGGTCCTGAGGACGTGACATGGGAACATGAAGAAGTTTTGCGGGTAGAGTACCCGCATCTTTTTGAAAATTTTGAAAGACTTGCAAAGACAGTGTAAGTTGCACCGAGGACAGTGCAAAAATAAGGGGAGGAGGATTGTAGCGTCCCCAAGGCCGAGCCCCGTCATAGATCATGTTTTATGCAAAGAATTGTAAATGTGTTCTATAGGCTAGTGAGCCAAGTGTTGTATAAGTTGTAGGCTTATGTGTTTTGTTAGGCCAGGGAGCCTAAGTGTTGAAGGCCAAGAGCCTGTTGATGTACTTGTATGTATGTAGATCAATTAATAAAATATAAACACCGCCAGTCCAAACTGACCACGATGAATGAGTGATGGGGGACTAAGCGTCCATAGAGTGGGCAAGGAATTAGGGGCTGGAAGGTGGGAAGGGGGTTGACTGTTGAGCCTAGGGGCTAAGCCTAGGGGGCTTAGGCCTGGAATAATATTTTAATATTATTTCCTAAAAATCCACGTGCATATTATTTTTATCCTAAGTCCTTTTTGGAAGGACACGTGATTTCCCAAGTGGTGGGAGGAAGACGTACAGATGGAACGCATGCAGTCCCCAGGGTGACAAGTGTCAACCCTGGTGCATGCAAATAAAACAGAGAAAGTAAGCCGTGAGGGGGGTTCTCATCGATTCGATCTGACTTCCCTAGGGAAGAGCTGTGGAAGCCAGTCTACAAGAGACCTGTGTGTAATCCTGAGACAGAAAAGAAATCCTGTGTTTTTCTGGAGGAATGCGTGTACACCCCTGTCCAACGAGCATGGATTCTGTGTCTGAATCTGAGTAACCCGTATCTCTGAGAAAACCTGTGTGCGCATTAAGCCTGTGCTGAACTTGAGTGGAAGAATCTTTTGTTGTTTGGGAAAAGCTGAGCTAGCATGTTCGTGGAGCCCTGTTCTAAAATCATCACTGTGAGATCATCCTGTGATTGCTGATCCAGTTTGGGGAAGCCTTGGTCTGTGTTTTTCCTATGGGTTGTTGTGATCACGCAGTACTAGACTTTGTGAGGCTTGTTGGCCTATGAGCGACTCCTCCAAGTGAGAGAGTGCACAGAGGGAGAAGAGAACTCCTGGAAGGAACCCTGTAGCTACCATAGAGCCCGGAGAATTATGGTTCGATCTGTTCCTGTAACCCAAGGTAAGGGAGACTGGTAGCCGAAGGACTGTCTAGGTGACAGAGAAGGTGCACTCTCCTAGGGTGGAACAGGCATGTGGGCAATGAGGGTCTGTGGGCATTGAGCGTGGGAGATTCCTGGGGGAGCTTTCTTCCTGGTGGATGTGTATGTGTTATCTTCCTTGTAACCTCAGCCTAGCCTAGGATTCCTTGCCTTGGGGTGGATCTCAGTCCCATCTCGGGGGTGACCTACTGTTGAGCTGATGAATAGTGTGGTCTAAGGCTAGGAGGTTCGTGGAAGGCCTGCACTTGGTTGGTGAATTCTACAACTGTTCAAAGATAAGTATCTGAATTATGTTTTTATCACATTTGGCATGACTGTGTTGTTTATGTATCATGTTTTCCACTGTGTAAATGAGTTACTGTTGAATGCTATGGCTTGTTTAATTGTAGCAGTAACTTATATATTTTACTCTGAGAATTAAGTGTGTTTAATTGTGTTAAATGCATGTGGTTATAATTACTGTACGAATTATGTAAACATTCATGTATAGAATGGTAACTGAGAGGTTGAAAACCTCGGTAGTGAAAAGGGTACACTACACAATGGATCTCTCACACCCTTATCTATTGGGGCAACGCTTCCAAATTAATACATATCATCAAAGCCTCAAGTATTTTCTAGTGCAACAACCTTCCTCTTCGGAGCAACAAAAATGGGTGACTAAGCTCTTTGGATATGATTATGAGATCATTTAAAAGAAAGTAAAATAAAATGTGGTTGTTGATGCTCTTTCCATAAAATATGATGACGAGTCCTTTTTCTCCATCTCCTTCATCGTACCATATTGGCTCTAAGATATTCGTCGGGAAAGGCTACAAGATCCCAAAAAATTGCATTTGATCCAACAATTGCAAGCCAATTCTCCAGTTTCCCCTTTTACTCTTGGCACAATGATGATCTTCTCTACAAAGGTTGTTTGTATTTAAGTAAACAGTCACAACTTAAATCCATGGTTCTTTTTAAGCTTCATGATACACCCACAGTTGCGCACTCAGGGTTTACCAAAACCTATGATCAAGTCAAACGTTATCTTTTATGGGATGGCATGAAAAAGGATATTCACACATTTGTGGCAGAATGTGATTATTTTCAATGCAAACAAGGGTGAAACAATAAAATATCCCATCACACCACAACCTCTTTTGATTCCACCCGCTATTTGAAGGGACATCTCTATGGATTTTATTGTGGGCTTACCTAAATTGGGAAATAAGTCAATCATCATGGTGTTCGTTGATCATATTTCCAAGTATGATCATTTATGTGCTCTTCAACACCCATTTATTGCATCCATTGTGGCTTAACTTTTAATGGATCATGTCTTCAAGCTTCATGGAATGCCTCATTTTATTGTTTATGATCGATATCCCACTTTCACCGGCAATTTTTGGCAAAAAGTATTTAGGCTACATGGCACCAAATTGCATCTTAGCACAACCTATCATCCCCAGACTGATGGTCAAACTAAAGTTGTCAACAAGTGTTTTTAAACATATTTGAGGTGTTTTTCATATGAAAGGAAAAATAAGTGGGCTCAATGGTTACCATTAGTTGAATGGTGGTGCAATACTTCCTACCATATAGCTACTTTCATGACTCCTTTTAAAGAAGTATATGGACAAAAGTCACCTTTCGTTCTCTCCTACATGTCAGGTGTCTTGAAGGTCCATGCGTTTTACCAAATGCTTACAGTTAAAGATGCTATTATCCATACCCTCAAAGAGAATTTGGTCATGGATTAGAATTGCATGAAGAAACAAGAATATCAAGGTCGCTCTGAACGTCAATTTGTTGAAGGAGACCAGGTGTTTCTTCAACTGCAACCTCTATGGATTTTATTCTGGACTTACCTAAATTGGGAAATAAGTCAGTCATGATGGTGGTTGTTGATCATATTTCCAATTATGCCCATTTCTGTGCTCTTCAACACCCATTTACCCCATACATTGTGGCTTAACTGTTCATGGATCATATCTTGAAGCTTCATGGCATGCCTCATTTTATTGTTTATGATCGAGATCCCGCTTTCACCAACAATTTTTGGCAAGAACCATTTAGGCTACATGGCACCCAATTGCATCTCGGCACAACCTATCATCCCCAGAATGATGGTCAAAATAAAGTTGTCAACAAGTGTTTGGAAACATATTTGAGGTGTTTTACATCTGAAAGGAAAAACAAGTGGGCTCAATGGTTACCATTAGTTGAATGGTGGTGCAATACTTCTTACCATATAGCTACTTGCATGACTCCTTTTGAAGAAGTATATGGACAAAAGCCACCTTTTGTTCTCTCCTACATGTCAGGTGTCTTGAAGGTCCATGCAGTTTATAAAATACTTATAGTTCAAGATGCTATTCTCCCTACCCTCAAAGATAATTTGGTCATGGCTTAGAATCACAAGAAGAAACAAGCATATCAAGGTCTCTCCAAACGTCAATTTGTTGAAGGAGACCAGGTGTTTCTTCAATTGAAACCTTATAAGAAAACTTCACTCAAGGCCGACCATTGTCAAAAATTGGCTCCCACATTTTATGGCCCTTATACAATTCTCAAGCGCATGGGATAGGTGTCATATCAGTTATATCTTCCTAATCATTCTAAGCTCCATCTTGTTTTTCATGTCTCCTGCTTACAGAATGTGATTGGAACTAAGTGTCAAACTAAAACCAGCCTTCTCGAGGTGGATGAAGAAGGCTCCATCTGGTTGCATCCCCAAGCATTTGTGGACCAGCATGAGCATCGTCTTTGTTAGCGCAACATCAAGGAAGTGTTATTCTAGTAGAAAGATACAACTCCAGCAGATGCCACCTAGAAGCCAGCTACCATTCTACAGAAATTTCCTTATCTCAAGCCTTGAGAACAAGGTTGATTTTAAGGGGGAGGTAATGTTAGGGACCTAACCTCCCTAACCCCTCACATACTAGATAATATATTTCCATGTAATAAATGCCAATTTTAATAAGTCCTAGCAATAAGGAAGAATAAGTCAAATGTAAGAAGACCTAACATAAGCTTCCACTTCTAGAAGGATCTTCCTCTAGATTGTTCTTTTGGATAGATAGATTTAGTATAAATAGGAGTAGAGAGTATGAAAAGTTTTTTCTTGAGAAATTATTTTAATAGAGTTATTCTCTATTGGAGGTTTCCCCCTCGAAGAGACAAGTGAACATTGTTTCTTATCATAAAGGTATAATTTTGATGTTGTGGATCCATATAAATTGTTGTTCCACTGTTATCTCTGTAGTATTTTCATATTTTGTTGCTATCTCAGTGTTATTTTCTACATCATTTCTCTTTTCTACTAATATAATAGATCTAGTACCTTACAAAAAGGCAACATGTTTTTCGTAGCTGAAGCATGACAGAGTGAGATTTCGTTCTTGTCTAAGGAAATGAAGGAAGGATGCACATGTTCACTTTTCAAAGAAGGGTCTTGTTTTTTTGCACAATTTATTTGTGTAAACCGAGTAGAATTTCTTGCTGTAAACTTTATTTGTGTGTGGCACAAGATAGGCTCGACACACTATTGTTTTGTATTAATAATTTGGGTGTTAGGTTGGTTTGGATACCCACTTGCACAATTCATTGTTATTGTGTATACATGTTCTTTACTTGCTGTATTAGCTAAGTATAAGAAACAAACGTAACAAATAAGTAATAAAGGAAATGAAGAAGTAAAGTGTAGTCTGGGCCAAGTAATTCGGTGTGGTTTTGTCACCAGTTGAACAGTCGTGATGCAATAGTGGGAACGTTAGATGATTCTTCCATCCACCCGAAGGTTCTCCAACTCCCTAACAAGTGGTATCAGAGAAAGAAATGAATCACACATCATAGAAAACTATGCAGATTTGGTTTGGTGGATGGTTTGGTGAGATTATAATAGCATATTTGACCCTTCCCCATAATTATAGTTAGAACAATTGTGAGGGAGGGGCACACTTGTGGATAGGAAAGGTTGTTGTAAATGAAATTATGTGGTGTGAAAGAAGGGAAATAACCACAAAGTTGCAACAACGATCGCATACGACATACATGTGCGAAAATAGTGACAAACACCTGAAGGAAGTGATGACCGATGACAAAACAAAGCCAATCCTTTATGAAGAATGGAAAATGATCATGGAATCAATCGATAAAATCTTAGATAAGATCAGGTCGATAACTGCATGGTGGAATTCATGGGATGAAATACATAAGACTCTCTCAATGGATGAAGAATGCCAAGTCTCAGATTTAGATTTTCCCAAGGAGGGTGAATCCATGTCCACTGTCATTGTTGTCATGGAATAGCCGAATTCATTTGAAGACATCAGCTCTATCATATGTGAAGTATGTTCATGGAACAATTTCACAAAGTATTTCCCAAAGAAAAAAAAAAACAAGTTTGTGCATAGCAGAAATTGTGCAACAAAGATCTCATGAACTAAACCAAAACTTTGAGCTCGAAAAGAGTGGAGTCACTCATGAAGGAGGAGGTCCAGGATAGAAGCAAAGTCAAGGAAATGAGGCAAGGACAATTACTTGACCCTAGAGGTAAGCCAATTCATTATTTCTTGTGAAATCTTAACCATTTTGCATCATATTTCCCATTCAACGAATAGCTGGAACTGATGGATGAAAACCAAGTGCAACCTATAAGGAAGGAGCTTGCATCCTTGGGATAAGTAATCCAACCATAGCCAAAACCATCAAAGGAAATGGCAGAAGGGTTATAGGATTTGACAAAGCATCTGGATGAGTTCAAGGAAGAGGACTGATCCAAGTGGATATTGATGGCCACCCACCTATTCCACTTGGACCCACACCATTGTTTCTTTTAGTTTTTTTCAATTTCCTTAATTGTAGCACAATTTACTATTTTTAGCAGTTTTTTGGGTCCTAAACTTCCAGAGCCATTTTGAGGCCCTAAACGGCGTTTTTTTGGAAGGAATGCTCTGGATAATATGAGTTTGTTTTGGACTCAATATTCCCTATCAGAAGTGTACTCCTCGGATAGATCTTTCTAATGATGTATCATGTCCGTCAAATGGAGATAGTATGCCAAAGTTACGACCCCAGGAAATTGATGTACCAAATTACCCCAACGGGGCCCATATTCTGGCATTTCATCTCCTAGTGTTAGGTTTTTGGATGTTTAGGGTTTTTCGTTGTTTCTCAATAATATATAGGCCTTTGAGCCTCATTGTAACACAAAGTTCAAAGGCCAGTAGCCGGCACATCTCTTCTCAGAGATAAGATACCAGCGCCCAAGCTATTTTATTTCCATTCTGTCTATAAGCATATTTCATTCATTTGTTGTTAATGAAATGAAGTTTTACTTCTGTTGCATCTCTGCGTTTATGTGTATTTATGTATTTCTATAGTTCATTGTGTTCTTGCACAAATCCATATCAGTGGTATCATAGTAGTCTTCTCTTTCTCAATCCTTCTTTGCATGTCCCCAACGAGGTCAGGGTATAAGGAGTTAGGGATCGATCTAGTTGAACCATTGCAAGATCATCCTCACAAACCCCAACGACCACCCATGGGGGAAGAAAATAAATATGAGGGATCAGGAGATCCTATCAAATTATTGCTTGAGGAGGCCCTCAAGAAACAAAGGAACACGATGATGGGCAACTTTGCCTAGATCCATCAATGGTTGCCCACTGGCAGCGCATCTACATCCAACAGACACTTTGGAGGCACCACTCCTTTTAAGGTACAAGTAAACTTTTAAATTCCCATATTTGAGGGCCAAATAGATACAGATCTTGTTAATAGATGGTTGAATCTGTTAGAAGGATATTTCTTGGTTCTTGACTTTTTCGACTGAGAAAGGATTATTTTTACACTCCTTAAAGACGCCCCCCATGTCAAGGACTGGTGGGAAACCTATTGGGAGCAACAGAGAAAGGGGGAACCCTCTCTGTTATCAGTCGCACCCACTTGGAATTCTTTTCGAGATGCCATAAAGGAACAATATTATCCCATGGGGAGCTATGAGGAAAAATACATACAATGGACTATGTTGCAGTATCAAAGGGACCAAGATGTGCATGATCTGATGAATCTGTTCCATACCCTATGCACAAAGTTGGGTATCAAATATTCAGAGAAACATTTGGTGTTAAAGTACCGCAGTTGTCTTCATAGATACATTTAGGAGAAAATGGAGTTCCTCAACATCTCCTCGCTTGGTGTGGCATACCGGTATGCTTCCAAGATTGAGCAGAAGTTCAAATAGAAGAAGCGAGACTTTGGGTCTGTGAATCAGAAGCAAGGGAAAGGTACAAGTAAACTTTGGCATTCCCATATTTGAGGGCCAAACTGATGTAGATCTCATTGATAGATGGTTGAATCTGTTAGAAGGATATTTCTCGGTTCATGACTTTTCTGATCGAGAAAGGATTATTTTTGCAATCCTTAAAGCCGCCCCCATGTCAAGTACTAGTGGGAAACCTACTGGGAGCAACAGAGCGAGGGGAACCCTCTCTGTTCTCGGTCGCACCCACTTGGAATTCTTTTCAAAATTCCATCAACGAACAATATTATCCTATGGGGAGCTATGAGGACAAATAGATACAATGGACTACGATGCGGCATCAAAGGGACCAAGATGCGCATGAGCTGATGAATTTGTTCCATACCCTATGCACAAAGTTGGGTATCAAATATTCAGAGAAACATTTGGTGTTAAAGTACCACAGTTGTCTTCATAGATACAGTTAGGAGGAAATGGAGTTCCTTGACATCTCCTAGCTTGGTGTGGCATACCGGTATGCTGCCAAGATTGAGCAAAAGTTCAAATAGAAGAACCAAGACTTAGGGTCTGCAAATCAGAAGCAAGGGAAAGGTACCCCCAAACCATTGAACAAAGGACCAAGCCAAGGCAGGGCGTCCCTAGACAACCCACCAAATCCGCAATCAAATAAAAATAACACGAAGTGAAAAAAGGACACAGGGAAGTGGTGTGAGTTCCATAAGAGCTCCACTCACAACACCAGTGAGTGTCAAGCCAAGAAATCACTGGTAGTCGAGTTGAAGGCTTCTAAATCGGATGCAGGATTCGACTCTGAATCAGAACCCAACAGGGGGAATGACAGGGGGAAGCAGATTATTGATGCAGATCCCAACACCACCGTTGCCACCATGGATATCCATAAGAAGGAACTAGAATATCCAGAGGAGGTGGAGCACCTCTTTCATTCCCAGATGTGGGTAAAAGGTTCCCCATTGCAGTTCATTGTCGACAGTGGGAGCCAGAAGAACCTAATCTTAGTAGAGGTCATGAAACAGATGGGCTTGCTGACCACAACACACCCACAACCATACACCATTGGGTGGCTACACCAAGGATGGGACCTCCGCATCATCCAACAATGTTGCCTTCCCTACAACATCAAGCCCTTCACAGATGAGGTATTATGTGACATTGCTCCTCTTGACGTTTCTGATGTATTATTAGGCCAACCATACTTGTGGAAGTGACATGTTGTGTATGATTCCAGGCCTCATGCTGTTATTATTACTTTGGGCAATAAGTTGTACAACATACCGGAAATAGCACCGCCTATAACCATCTCTTTGGTTACTACAAAACAATTCAGTAAGCTCATTACCAAAACTAGGAAATTTGTTTTTCTAATGATCCACCCTCCGGGAAAGAAGACTGTCGACACGACCTCTAGACAGGGCCCCTCAACACGACAACAACAAATGGATAAGGTCATGGAGAAGTATGAGGACATCTTCACCTCCCTCGTAGGGGTGCCTCTACAATGTTAGGTCAAGATCCCCATCGATCTGACCCCAAGTGTGTCATTTCCCAATGAACCAATCTATCGGTGCTCTGTTCTGGAGAATGATGAAATCAAGAGGCAAATTCAGGAGCTATTGTAGAAATTTCATCACCCTATGGGAGCCCAATCGTGCTGGTGCAGAAGAAGGATGGGACTTGGAGACTCTACATTGACTATCGGGCACTGAAAAAGATCATTGTCCAAAATAGTTACCTGATCCCATGGATTGATGACCTTCTGGACCAACTCAAGGGGGAAAAATATTTCAACAAGATCACCTAGAATTATGGGTATCACCAGGTACCAATCGAACCCTTTGATGTGTGGAATACTTCCTTCAAATCCAACGAGGTCCTTTTCGAATGGTTGGTCATTCATTTCTAGTTGATGAATGCCCCTGCAACCTTCATGAGACTAATGGATGACATCTTGCAACCATTCACCAACTCATTTGTAGTGGTGTACTTGGATGACATTTTTATCTTCAGCCAGACTTGGGAAGAGCACCTCCACCACATCCGACGGGTCCTCCAAACATTGTGGAAACATAGGTTGTGTGCCAATTTGGAGAAGTGCAATTTTGGCATGACCTAGGTTCAGTATCTGGGATACATTATTGATGAGTGGTGGGTGCATGTGGATCCATCCAAGATCCAAGTCATTTGGGATTGGCCAGCCCCAACCACCCTAACAGAGCTCCACAACTTTTTGGGTCTTGTCAATTTCTACCGTAGGTTCATGTTGGGATTCTCTCATATCACTTGGCCCTTGATTCAAGTCACCAAGGGGGGAGCGAAAGAAAAATTATTTTGGTCTGAATCTCAATAGAAGGCGTTCGAAGATTTGAAGCATCGCCTCTGCTCCGCACCAGTGCTCACATTACCAGACTTGCAACAACCATTTGAAATCAATATAGATGCCTCTGACTATGCTATTGGGGAAGTCCTTACTCAACAGGGGCATCCAGTGGCATACCATAGTGAGACACTTTCCAACACAGTCTAGAAGTATCCCACTTATGACAAAGAGATGTATTCCATTGTGCAGGCTTGTCAACAATGGAAGCATTACATTTTGGGAAAGGAAACGATCATCCACACAGACCACCAACCCTTGCAGTTCATACAAACACAAGGGAAGTTGCAAAATGATCGCCATAATAAGTGGTCCACATACCTGTAACAATTTCATTTGAACATTAATTACAAGAAAGGAAGCACCAATAATGTTGCAGACTACCTCAGCCGACCACCTATCATGGCACTAACCATGGTGGTCAACTCTTGTGGGCACGAGACTTTCGATTGGTCACTTCTCTACAAAAGTGATCCAAAATTCGGCCACACATGCAATACACTCTTCGAGGGTAAGCAAATTCCTAATTTTCACCTCCAAGATGCTCTGCTATGTCACCTAGGACACCTTTGTGTTCCTTCAAGTGAGAGTTCCAACATGATTTGTGAGGTGCACTACAGTTGGGTCGTTGGGCATTTCGGGGTCTAGAAAACCATGGCAGTACTGCAAAAGTATTTATATTGGCCGAACCTTCAACAGGATGTCAGGAAGTACATCAAGTCCTGCACTACTTGTGCCATTGCCAAACCGACCATCAAAAAGAAAGGACCCTATACTCTGGTGCCTACCCCTTGTTGACCTTGGGAATCCATCTCCATGGATTACATGTTGGGCCTTCCTTCTACTAAGCATGGAAATGACTGTGTTTTTGTGGTCATCGACAGATTCTCAAAGATGTTCATTATGATGGCCTGCAAGAAGAATATCACAACAAAAGACACTACTAAACTCTTCTTTGAATGAGTGTGGGTACACTTTGGGATCCCATAGTCTATCATCTTAGATCAGGACAACAGGTTCCCCAGTACATTTTGGTCCAGCCTCTGGTCGATGCTGGACACCAAGCTCACCAAGTCCACACCTTTCCATCCACAAATTGATGGCCAGACAGAGGTTGTCAGCCAGATGATTGTACACATTATGTGCATGTACAACTCAAAGCATCCATGCACATGGGATGAGAGCCTCACCTATGTACAACACTACTACAATCGGGCTCTCCGTAGCTCAACCAACCACAACCCCTTTTAGGTGGGCTTAGGATTCCATCCACTGTGTCCCATTGACACAGCCATGTCATTTGTGGCTGCTCAAGCAGATTCAGCCCATGTCCAGTCTGAGGATGACAAGTCAAATAGCTTCATTGAGCACATTCAGCACATCCACCAATAGGCTCATGACATCTTAGACAGAGCCAATGCTAAGTACAAGTAGTGACATGATCAACATCAGGTGCCACACAACTTCTAGGTTGGCAACAAAGTGTGGCTACATTTGCAAAAGGAGCGCCTTGATAGACCCTACCGTAAGATTCACCTGCTCCGATATGGGCCATACACCATCACCAAGGCTATAGGGGACAATGCCTTAGAGCTCATTATTCCACCATTCCTTGGTCTGCACCCAGTGTTCAATGTGGACTACCTTCGACCCTACTTTCCACCTCTACTGGACATATCCGACATGGAAGAAAAACTCACACCAACATAGTTAAACCCAGATTGCATGGAACAAGCCACAACTGATCGGATTATGGACACACAGATTAATAACACCCGCCAGTAGAGGATCCAACTATATCAAGTTGTCAAAGCAGGCCAACACCTTCACCAAGGCGAGTGGCTCACCAGGGACCAAGTTTAGCAGAAGTTTCCTCATATCATGGAGGAACTCAACGCAATGGGGACCATTTCTTCCTAATGGGGGAGGAATGATCCAAGTGGATATTGGTGGCCACCCACCTATTCCACTTGGACCCACACCATTGTTTCTTTCAGTTTTTTTAGTTTCCTTAATTGTAGCACAATTTACTATTTTTAGCAGTTTTTTGGGTCCTGAACTTCTATAGCCATTTTGAGGCATGAATGCTCTGGCGAATATGAGTCTGTTTTGGACTCGATATTCATTATCAGCAGTGTAGTCCTCGGATATATATTTCTAACAATGTATCATGTGCATCAAACGGAGATAGTATGCCAAATTTACGACCCCGGGAAATTGATGTACCAATTTACCCCAATGAGGCCCATAATTTTGTGTTTCATCTCCTAGGGTTAGGTTTTTGGATGTTTAGGATTTTCCATTGTTTCTCAACAATATATAGGCCTTCGATCCTCATTGTAACACAAAGTTTAGAGGCCAGTAGCCACCACATCTCTTCTCAGAGATAAGCTACTAGCGTCCAAGATATTTTATTTCCATTCTCTCTGTAAGAATATTTAAGTCATTTATTGTTAATGAAATGAAGGTTTACTTCTGCTACATCTCTACGTTTATGTGTATTTATGTATTTCATTGTATTCCTACATAAATCTGGATCAGGGACCATGGATAGTGTTCATCAGATAGAGAAGTTACACTTTGTTTTTTGGATGCAACGATGAGTGGGGTGAAGGTGGTAGCCTTGGTTGACACTAGAGTGACAAATAGCTTCATAAGTGAATGGACTACTACATCGATCCATTGTGAGTCTGAGGGAAGTATGGTTTTGTTTAAGGTAGTCAACTCAGTGGTGAAATTGGTGACTGGAGTAGTTCGTTTTGCACCGTTGAGAGCCAATAGTTGGTTTAGCACTTGGGATTTCATGGTGTCTCTATTAGATGATCATGTGATAATCTTGAGGCACATTTTTCTCAAGTATTCCAAGGCAGTTCCTGTGCCACATGACGGTTTCTTATCATTCTTGGATGAGTCCAAAATGCCAAAAGTGCCCATGACAACAAAGAGAAAGCTTGGACAGAAGCCCAAGAATAATCTAATCAGGTTGATTGAGGGAGTTCGTGGAGGTGTGGAGATACCTTGTGATGTGGTGCAGCATCAAGAGGTGACTCTGACCATAACTTATTTAAGTGTATTGGTTAAGTATAAGAAACATGAATACCAAATAAGTAATAAATCAAATGAAGAAGTAAGGTGTAGTCTGATCCAAGTAAGCCATTGTGGCTTTGACACTTGTTGAATAGTTGTGGTGTCATAGGACATTGGGAACATTGGATGATTATGCCATCCAACTGAAGGTTCACCAGCGCCCTAACAAGTAAGCTTTCACTCATCCCAAATGTCTTTGGATTTTGGACCATTAACTTGTTTCAATAAAGACCATCCCTTTGCCAAATATAAACAATTTTAGGTCATACTCTAGAACCATTGTTTTAAAATATATTGAAATATCAATTGTTAATTTAAGTATATTAAAATATTACTTAATAATTTAAAAAAATAAAATAAATGCAAATAACTTAAATAGTGTAAAATTTGTATTTAAAAAAAAACGAACATATATTAAAATAAAAATTATTTACATAGATATATACAAATATTAAAATAAAAATGATTTAAATAATTTTTAAATAAAAATATGGTTGGAGTAAATTTTAAAAAAAATTGTTATTTAATAAAAAAAATTAAAAACATTCCTTAATATTTTAATTTAGATCACATCATCACCATAGCATGATATACAAATCAAAGCACGATTATGGGCTTTGAAAAGTCTAATCACAATTATAATATTGTCATTAATTAGCACTCGTGTAGGGAGGTGTTCTACAATCCAGTATGGGGTAGATATTGAAGCCTCAGTGTGATGAGGAGTTAGCAATAGATAATAGTATTACATTCTAAAAAATCATAGAATTGGTACAATTAAAAATAATTATGGTTGTTATTATAAAAATAAAATAGGTTTATTTAAACAAAACAATACTTACACTCACCGTGTAAAACTTGACATGGAATGAAATAGTAATTTAATAAAAAATTACATCTTAAGAAATTAGATCTTTCTATGTGCTTGATAGATCAGGGTTTAAGATGGATCTATGCTATTATTAGAAACATTTCAATCACGAACATTAGTGAATCTGATTAATCTATATATATGAATGGGTTCTAACATAGATGAAGTGGTTTGGTTTTAACATAGATCAGATAAGGATTAGGGAAGGAAAAATCTGACATATAGGGGAAAACAAAGGTTCTCATGATCCAACACAAAAGAGAAAGGGCTAGTGGGAGCCTTCACTCAAGGGGAAGGGTCAAGGAAAATCTCCTAGTGGAGTCACCAAAATGTATCATGAAGGTTAGAATGAAGCACCATACTACCACAAGGAGAGGGGAGAGAGTGGAGTTGCCACTTGATTTCTAAGACTGAGAGAGAGAGAGAGGAATGTCCTCTATAATTGGACCTGTTTTCCTAAGATTTGTATATTCACTAAAGAATGTGTTTCTCTTATCATCTCTATAATGTGTTATCAATTCTCATGTAAGAACGAACCAAGAGAAAACATAGGCCTTTTCTCATTCTCAAAGTTATTGGTAACACACAAATTGATTAGGTTCTAAAAAACAAAGATGCAATAGTTGCTTTTTTCTAGATTTAACACATGGTGTAGTTCAAATAATTGCTCCATATTGAATATATATGTCATGGGATCATTACCATCAAACTTCCTTATATTGATCAATATTGGGAATGAAGTAGTTCCTTAGTCCCAAGTTGAAACCATGATTTCATGGATGTTGGTGTGATTAATGATTGGTTTTTTGGGGCTCAATTTTCTTGTTCTCTAGATGTGTTAGTGTTTTCTTCAAATGTGACTAGAACTCAATCCTCTTGTCCTCCTTATCCTCTTCTTGAGAAGAATATTTTTTTCTTGAATAAGATAATTTAGGATAAGAAGATCTGATATATCTTTCATAAATTCAACCTTCATGTATTTGACATCATATTTGCATGCCATCTCTTTGAAATCGTCTTGGCTTGCCATCTTAGTTTTGAGACATGAAAACATTTTTCTTGAATTAATTAATTAATATATTTAAAATTTTGGAATTCTATTCTAATTACCGTATTTAAGAGGTCAAGCTTATCTATAAATACTTTTGCAAAAGTTACATTTGACTTACTACTTCTACACATAATGGACTAAGGTTTTGTGAAATCTTATGAGCAAAGGAGTGTTAAACATTTATTGCTTTTTGATATATCATTGACATTCCAAAAGTAATATTCAAAACCAATCTTTTACATTGTTACACCATACAATGAACCATATATATTCTTACACTCAAAATAAAATATATTTCAAAAATTAACTTTAAAAATGAGATAGAAAAAATTATTTATAATTTTTTTATAGTTAAAAAATATTTTATTCTCCATAAAAGTGCTCTCTCTGTAAACAATGTTTATCAAAACATATTTATTAATCGTCTCCATACATATTTATCAACGTTAAATCTAATAATCATTTTTGTTAAAAGTAAGTTGGTATATTCTAGATACACAGCATTGCAATTTTGATTCAAATGAATTTTCTAATCAAAGAAACAATGTATATCATCCATAAAAACCATCCCTTATAAGAAAAAGAAAGAATTGGCAACCATTAAGGTTGCGTATATGGTCTCAAACGTGTATATGCTCCACAATAACATCCATGGGAAATAAATAGAATGTGTGTTTGTTTCATGTGTCTCAGAACATGCACGTATTGTGAGGCACTTAAAAAATTAAACATTAAAGGAAGCTTCTATGCATATATAGATAAGAATGATGCGTTGAACCATCACACGAGACTTCCTAAGGATATCCTATTGAGAGGTATGAATCTTTAGGCTCATGGTTGGGGAAGAAATTTAGGATTTAGTCTGTAAAGAGATTCATCTTAAATGTGGATAATTTTTTAAGTTATAATTTATTATTATTATTTAATTTCATGTTAAATTTTATATGATGTATGTAATTGGTTTTTTGTTTAATTAAGTTTATTTTGTTTTTATAATTATAATTACTATTATTATTAATAATAATTAAGTTAATTTGATTTTTTTTATGTAGTTCACTTAGTTACTCTTAGTGAAAAAAGAAAAACATTGATTTTTTATTGTTTATCAAGTTTACTTGTCCTTCATTCAACAGATTAGTAACAATTTTTCAAAAAAATTTTAAAAGAAAAACATTAATTTTTGAACTCAAAAAATTCTTAGAAACTCTTTCAACCAAATGTTTTATACTGGGGAAGCATCACTCTCTTGTGGATGCCCCCGTTAGCATAAGGATCATGGTATATTAGAGCTTATATGTTACCGTGAACTATTTCTCTAGATCAATATGGGTTATTAATTTCGTATAGAAAGGTATTTATCTCATAAAAACAATTCCATGACATACAAATGCTATGTATATCAACTTAGTAATATATATATATTTTTCAGAAAGTCTTGTCACAGGGAAAATGAAGAGCACTACCAAATAGAGATTCTTTTCAATATTTCAAAGTATGAAATATGTTGGGAGTCATAACTTGGCATGTAGAATTTAAAGCTAAGTGTGCATGTTGTTTTGTACACCAAATGTTATAGCTAGATGTGGCCACTATCCTTAAAGTCCCCATTTGAGTAATTACATGAGGTTTCTAAGGGAATTGCCCCTTTGAACCTTTAAAATGTGTGCTACACCTTCGTCCAAGTAAGCATTCCTCATGTGTGGGATTCCAAAGTTTGGAGACAACTAAGGTACTTGGTCTATGCATTTGAAGAACATTGAAATAATTCACATGTAATCATTCATACTTTTTTACTTTCTGAAGGTGGGAAAACCTATCATAACTCAGTTGTCAATTGGTAGTGAGGACAACCATCACTTGCTACTATCCATTAATGTAGGCTAACTCATCACCGATATTAAAGGAAAAACACACCACATGAAATGACTTGGTGGAGGTCCTTAAGGGGGAAAACTTCTACTCCTACTAGTTGCCTAGGGGTTTTGGTCCTTTGACCTATTTCCTTAAGTAAGAAGAAGATAATCTCTTAGCCAATTAGAAGCAGTTTTAGGTCTTACTCTAGGACCAAAAGATGGTTTTAGCCTAGATAGTCTCTGCAAGAAGACATGATCCCTTGTGGTCATCATGAGACTATCTCCACTAGATCATATTCTTTTTAGCAATCTTTAACTTAATATCATACATTAAACCAAATACTACTTCTAATTGCAACTTAACCTCTTACTCAAAATGAAATAATTCATCCATACACATAAATTATTAAAATTTAAATAAAGTTTTACTAATTTATTTATTTAAATTAAAAACAAATAACAATTTTTTTTTTTAAATCATATCAAAATTTACTACCTTAATAAAATAAAAAAGATTTTGTAAATCCATATAAAAAAATATACAACCGAAGAAAGATAATTTGACAAGAAATTTTATATCTTTAATTGTGTGAAGGGAAGAAAAAATATTTTGATACAAAAGAATGAGTCCACATACTTTATTAAGAGAGGAACATGCTCATCTCTTTAAAAAGCATCGCCTTCTATGAAAAATGCCCAAAGATTTAAATATGAAAAAATTTTGATTATCTAAATACAAAATCCAAAGATAATCAAAGTACAATCCAGTGGTACCTCTTAAATTAAACTAACAACCTTGAGAAGACCGCCCCATGTTTATGATCAGTAGATTCTTTCTGTTTCATTCTCAAAGTTCTCATGGTTTAATGCAAGCCAATACTGAAGATGTTAAGAGAAAAATTCTTTTTAAAATAAAATATCTTTGAGAAAATTTATTTATAAAATCTCGTTTTTCTCTTAATAAACATACAACTATTAAAAGGGTGCATAACGTTTTCTATTTGACATGGTAGTTAAAAATGAGTTACCCTTCTATCTTGCTAGCCAGTTGTTCAATGTTACCCTTCTATCTTGCTGGCTAGTTGTTCAGAATTACCCTTAATTTTATTTGATGATATTCTCATTTATAATAAAACTTTTCCATTCCCTCTTTCCCATGTGGATCAAGGTCTCCATCTACTCTCTCTGCAACAAATTTTCCTCAAGCACTCTAAATGTTCTTTTGTCTCCTTGAAATTCAATTACTTGGATCATATTGTTGGCAAGGTCAGTATGCATGTGGATCCTAAGAAGATTGAAGCAATGTAAGATTGGCCTCACCCCAAGACTATCAAAAGCTTGCATGGTTTTATAGGTTTAACTATATATTATCGCAAGTTTGTTAAGAATTATGGAAATACTATGGCACCTCTCACTTCTCTCCTTAAAAATAATTCTTTCACTTGGACTCTCGTAGTTGATCAGGCCTTTTAAGCCTTGAAGGTGGCTATGTGCACCACTTTGGTATTGACCTTTCCTGATTTCACAAATACCTTTGTCCTATAATGTGATGCTTTCGGGAGAGGAATTGGAGCAGTGCTTATATAAGATGGATGACCTTTGGCCTTTACCAGCAAACAATTGTTAGAGCACCATTTCGTTCAATCAATCCATGAAAAGGAAATTTCGGCTATTTTGCATGTAGTGGATCTCCGATACCCTTATCTATTGGGGAATCACTTCCAAATTAAGATAGATCATCAAAGCCTCAATTATTTTATGAAGCAATGACCTTCCTCCCCGTAGCAACAAAAATAGGTGACTAAGCTCTTTGGATATGGTTATGAGATAATTTAAAAGAAAGGAAAAGAAAATGTGGTTGTTGAGGATCTTTTCATAAAATATGAATATGGTGGGTCCCTTTTCTCCATCTACTTCATTGTTCCACATTGGCTCCAGGTTGTTCGCCAGGAAACACTACAAGATCCCAAAATTTTGCATCTGATGCAACAATTGCAATCCAATTCTCCAGTTTCCCCTGGGTACTCTTGGCACAATGATGATATTCACTACAAATGTCATTTTTATTTAAGTAAACAATCACAACTTAAATCCACGTTTCTTTCTGAGCTTCATTATACACCCATAGTTGCGCATTCAGGGTTTACCAAAACCTATGATCAGTTCAAACGTTGCTTTTCTAAGATGGAATGAAAAAGGATGCTTGCACTTTTGTGGAATAATGTGATGTTTGTCAATGTAACAAGGGAGAAACAATCAAATCTCCTAGCACACTACAACGACTTCTGATTCCACCCACTATTTGGAGGGACATCTCTATAGATTTTATTGTGGGATTACCTAAAACTGGAAATAATTCAGTCATAATGGTGGTCATTGATCATCTTTCTAAGTATACTCATTTTCGTTCTCTTCAACACCCTTTTACCACATCCATTATGGCTCAAATTTTCATGGATCATGTCTCAATATTCATGGCATGCCTCATTCTATTTTTTATGATCGAGATCCCACTTTCACCAACAATTTTTGGCAAGAACTGTTTAGGCTATAGGGCACCCAATTGCATCTCAATGCATCCTATCATCCACATACTGATGGTCAAACTAAAGTTGTCAACAACTGTTTGGAAACATATTTGAGGTGTTTTTCTTAATAAAGGAAAAATAAGTTGGCTCAATGGTTACCATTAGTTGAATGGTGGTACAACACTTCTTACCATACAACTACTTGCATGACTCCTTTTGAAGAAGTATATGGAAAAAACACACCTTTCGTTCTCTCCTACATGCTAGGTGTCTCGAAGGTCCATGTGGTTTACCAAATGCTTACATTTCGAGAGGCTATTCTCTATACCCTCAAAGAGAATTTGGTCATGGCTCAAAATTGCATGAAGAAACAAGTAGATCAAAGTCACTCCAAACCTCAATTTCTTGAAGGAGACCATGTGTTTCTTCAACTGCAACCTTATGAACAAACTTCACTAAAGGTCGACCATTGTCAAAAACTGGCACTCACATTTTATGGTCCTTATATAGTTCTCAAGTTCTTGGGATAGGTTTCCTATCAGTTATCTTTGTCGATTCGTTCTAAGATCCATCCTATTTTTCATGTCTCTTGCTTAATGAAGGTGATTGGAACTAAGTACCAAAATCAAACTAGCCTTCCCGAGTTGGATGAAGAACGCTCCATCTGGTTGCATCCACAAGCATTTTTGAACCAACGTGAGCATCGTATTCATCATCATACCATAAAGGAAATGTTAGTCGAGTGGAAAGATACAACTCCAGTAGATGCCACCTCTGAGCCAACTACCATTCTGCAACAATTTCCTCATCTCAAGCCTTGAGGACAAGGCTAATTTTAAAGGGGGAGGGAATGTTAGGGACCTAACCTCCCTAACCTCTCATGTAGGTAGAATAATATATTTCCATGTAATAAAGGCCAATATTAATAAGACCTAGCAATAAGGAAGAATAAGTCAAATGTAAGAAGACATAACGGAAGCTTCCACTTCTATAAGGATTTTCCTCTAGATTGTTCTTTTGGATAGATAGATTTAGTATAAATAGGAGTAAAGGGTATTAGAAATTTTTCCTTGATAAATTATTTTAATAGAGCTATTCTATATTATAGGTTTCCCCCTCAAAGAGACAAGTGAACATTGTTTCCTATCATAAAATTTTAATTCCATTGTTGTAGTTCCATATAATTTGGTTTTCTAATGTTATCTATGTATTATTTTCGTATTTTGTTGCTATCTCGGTGTTATTCTCTATATTATTTCTCTTTTCTACTAATATAATAGATTCGGTACCTTATGGAAAGGAAACGGTTTTTTCGGAGATGAAGCATGACAAAGAGAGTTTTTGTTCCTAACTGAGGAAATGAAGGAAGGATGCACAGGTTCACTTTCCAAAGAAGGGTCTTGGTGTTTTTTCACAAGTTATTTGTGTAAACCGAGCGGAAGCTCCTGCTGTAAACTTTCTTTGTGTGTGGCATGAGCTAGGCTTGACACACTATTGTTTTGTATTAATAATTTGCGTGTTAAGTTGGTTTGGATGCCCACTTGCACATTTCATTCTTATTTTGTATAGATGTTCTTTAGTTGTTGTATTGGCTAAGTATAAGAAACACACATAATGAATAAGTAATAAATGAAATGAAGAAGTAAGGTGTAGTCCGGTCCAAGTAAGTCGGTGTGGCTTTGTCGCCAGTTGAATAGTCGCGATGCAATAGTGGGAATGTTGGATGATTATGTCATCCAACCGAAGGTTCACCAACTCCATGATAGGTGGTATCAGAGAAAGAAACAAATTGCACATCATAGAAAACTATACAGAGTTGGTTTGGTGGATGGTTTGGTGAGCTTATCATAGCATCTTTGATCCTTATCCACTATTATAGTTAGAACAATTGTGAGGGAGGGGCACACTTGTTGACATGAAAGGTTGTTGTAAAGGAAATTATGTGGTGTGAAAGAAGGGAGAAAAAACACAAAGTTACAACAACGATCGCAGATGACATACATGTGCGAAAACAATGACAAACACATGAAGGAATTGATGACTGATGACAAAACAAAGCCAAACCCTAATGAAGAATGGAATATGACCATGGAAGCATCCAAAAAAATATTAAAGAAGCTCAGGTCAATCATTGCATGGTGGGATTCGTGGGATGAAAGACATAAGACTCTCTCAATGGATGAACTTTGAAGACTTCCAAGTCTCGGATTTAGATTTTCCCAAGAAGGGTGAATCCATGTCCATCATCGATGTCGTCATGGAATAGACAAATTCATTTGAAGACATCAACTCTATCATATGTGAAGTATGTTCGAGGAACCATTTCGCAAAGTATTTCCCGAAGACAAAGAACAAAGTGAGTGCATAGAAGAAATCGTGCAACAAAGAGTTCATGAACAAAAACAAAACTTTGAACTCTGAAAGGGTGGAGTAACTTATGAAGGATCAGGATGCCCAAGCCCGAAGTGAAGTCAAGGGAATGAGGATAGGAGAATTACTTGACCCCATAGGTATGCCAATTCCTTGTTTCTTGTGCAAATTTAACCGTTTTGCATGAAATTTCCATTGAAGGAATAATTGGAACTGATGGATGAAAACCATGTGCAAATTGTAAGGAAGGAGCTCACATCCTTGGGAGAAGTAAGCTAACCATAGCCAAAACCATCAAAGGAAATGGCGGAAGGGTTATAGGATTTGATGAAGCATCTGGATGAGTTCAAGGCAAGGGACCGTGGATAGTGTTTGTAATACAGAGAAGTCATATGTTGTTTTGTGGATGCAACGATATGTGGGGTGAAGGTGGCAACCTTGGTTGACACCAGAGTGACTCAATACTTCATAAGTGAATGAACTACTACATCGATCCATTGCGAGTCTGAGGGAAGTATGGTTTCATTTATGGTAGTCAACTCAACGGTGAATTCAGTGACTAGAGTAGTTTGTTTTTCACCGTTGAGAGTCAGGAGTTGGTTTAACACTTGGGATTTCATGGTGGCTCTATTAGATGATCATGTGATAATCATGGGGTACAATTTTCTCAAGTATGCCAAAGTAGTTTTTGTGTCACATGAGGGTTGCTTGGTCTTCCTAGATGAATCCAAAATGCCAAAAATTCCCATAATGACGAAGAGAAAGCTTGAATTGAAGCCCAGGAATAATCCAATCAGGTTGATTGAGGGAGTTTGAGGAGGTGTGGAGAGACCTTGTGATGTGGTGTAGCAAAAAGAGGTGAATCCAACCATAGCTTCTTTAGGTGTCTTGGTTAAGTATAAGAAACACGCATAACAAATAAGTAATAAATGAAATGAAGAAGTAAGGCATAGTCTGAGCCAAGTAAGACATTGTGGTTTTTCCACTTGTTGAATAGTTGCAGTGTCATGGGATATTGGGAACGTTAGATGATTTAGCCATCCAACCGAAGGTTCACCAACTTCCTAACAAGTAAACTTTCACTCATCCCAAATGTATTTGGATTTTGGACCATTAACCTGTTTCAATAAAGACCATCCCTTAGCCAAGTATAAAAAATTATAAAAAATTTAAGTCATACTCTATAACCATTGCTTAAAAATATATTAAAATATCAAATTTTAATTTAAATATATTAAAATATTACTTAATAATTTAAAGAATTAAAATACACACAAATAAATTAAATATTGGAAAATTAATATTTAAAAAAAAAATTCCATTCATATATTAAAATAAAATTTATTTAAATAGATAAATACAAATATTAAAATAAAAATGATTTAAATAATTTTTAAATAAAAATATGGTTGGAGTAGAATTTTAAAAATAATAATTATTTAATAAAACATTTTAAAAAACATTCCTTAATATTTTAATTTAAAGCGCATCATCACCATAGCATGATATACAAATCAATGCACGATTATGGGCTTTGAAAAGTCTAATCACAATTATAGTATTGTCATTGTTATTAATGAGCACTTGAGTAAGGAGGTGTTATACAATCCAATATGGGTCCTTAGTGTGATGAGGGATTAATATTATATAATATCAATATATTCTAAAAAAATTATAAAGTTAGTACAATTAAAAATAATTATTATTGTTATTATAAAAATAAAATGGGTTTATTTAAACAAAACAACACTTATATGTATCGTGTAAAACTTGACATGGAATGAAATAATAATTTACTAAAAAATTATAGTTTAAGAAATTGGATCCTTCTATGTGCTTGATAGATAGGGGTTTAATATGGATCTATACTATTATTAGAAACATTTCAATCATGAAAATTAGTGAATTTGACTAATCTATATATATGAATGGGTTCTAACATAGATGAAATTGTTTTAACATAGATTAGAAAAGGATTACGAAAGAAAAAATATGGCATATAGGGGAAAATAAATGTTCTCATGATCCAACACAAAAGAGAAAGGCCTAGTGGGAGCCTTCACTCAAGGGGAAGGGTTAAGGACAAATTCCTAGTGTAGTCACCAAAATGTAGCATGAAGGTTAGAATGAAACACCATACTACCACAAGGAGAGGGGAGCCACTTGATTTCTAAGACTCTGTGTGTGTGTGTGTGTGTGTGTGTGTGAGAGAGAGAGAGAGAGAGAGAGAGAGAGAGAGAGAGAGAGAGAGGAATGTCCTCTATAATTGAACCTATTTTTCTAAGATTTCTCAATTCACTAAAGAATGTGTTTCTCTTATCATATCTATAATGTGTTATCAATTCTCGTGTAAAAACGAATCAAGAGAAAACAAAAGTGTTTTTTCATTCTCAAAGTTATTGGTAACACACAAATTGATTAGGTTCTAAAAACAAGGATGCAATAGTTACCTTTTTTCTAGATTTAACACATGGTGTAGTTCAAATAATTGTTCCATATTGAATATCCATGTCATGGGATCATTACCATCAAACTTCCTTATATTGATTAATATTAGCAATGAAGTAGTTCTTTAGTCCCAGGTTGAAACCATGATTTCATGGATGCTAGTGTGATTAATGATTGGTTGTTTGGGACTCAATTTTCTTATTCTCTAGATGTGTTAGTGTTTGATTTGAATGTGACTAGAACTCAATTCTCTTGTCCTCCTTATCCTCTTCTTAAGTAGGATAATTTAGGATAAGAATATTCGATAGCTCCTTTATAAGTTCAACCTTCATGTATTTGATATCATATTTTCATGTCATCTTTTTGAAATCCTCTTCACTTACTTTCTTGGTTTTGTGACATGAAAACATTTTTCTTAATTTCATTAATTGGTATATTTAAAATTTTAGAATTCTATTCTAATTACCATATTTAAGAGGTGAAGCTTATCTGTAAATGTTTTTGCAAGAGTTGCATTTGACATACTACTTCTAAGCATAATGCATTAAGGTTTTGTGGAATCTTATGGACAAGAAAGTGTTAAGCTTTATAGCCTTTTGATATATCATTGGCTTTCCAAAAGTAATATTCAAAACCAATCTTTTTCAATGTTAAGTAAGAAGAGTGAACCATACATACCCTTACACTGAAAATAAAAATTATTTCAAAAATTAACTTTAAAAATGAAATAGAAAAAAATTATTTATATTTTTTTTTTGTTAAAAAATATTTTATTTTCCATAAAATTGCTCTCTCATATATATTTAAACTACCTACATTATGGACAACAATTTTTATCAAAACATATTTATTAATCGTCTCCATACCTATTAATCAACGCTAAATCTAATAATCAATTTTGTTAAAAGTAAGATGGTATTTTCTAAATACACATTATTCCAATTTTGATTCAAGTAAATTTTTTAATCAAAGAAACAATGTATATCATCCATAACAACCATCCGTTGTAAGAAAGAAAGAATTGGCAACCATTAAGGTTGTGCATATGGTCTCAAATGTCAAATGTGTATGTGCTCCACAATAACATGTATTGCGCTCCACAATAACATGCATGGAAATTAAATAGCTCCAAATGCGTGTTTCTTTCATGTGTCTCATAACGTGCACGTATTGTGAGGAACTTAAAAAATTAAGTGTAAGGACTTTAATTATGTAATATCAATCCATCTCTTAGGTAATGGGATTTATTTTTATCTACTTCTAAGTGATGAAATCAAGTTGAGTAGATAGGTCTATCGAATGATATTACTTTTTCAGGTAATAACTCATTATTAATCATCACAGATAGCCTCTTGAAAGTATTTTTAACTTTGAAGTGAGTCAGTGTCAGTGGGAGCCTTTGATAAATAGGTATGTATTTTAGAGGTTTGCACATGGTTAAGGAGGGGGAATTGAAGCTTTAGTCATTAAGGGATTCATCTAGGCATCCAAGGCTAAGAACAATAGATCAAATTATTAGACATGGCCTCTTGAGGGTGTCATTGGCCTTTAAGTGGAGATATCAACACCATTGGAAGGTTTTGAGCACTAGGCATAGGTCTTGTGGCCCTAGACATGATCACTGAAGGAAACCCGAGCCTTAGTTGTTAAAGGAAAATTGTGTGCTTCTAGGGTCAAGAATGATAGTTCAAACCACCATGCATGGCCTCTGAAGGGTATCATTGGCCTCAAAGTGGTGATATGCATGTCATTTAGAGACTTTGAGTACTAGGCATGGGTCTTAGGGCCCTATACATGGTTAAATCAGGAAACTCATGCGTTAGACCCAAAAAATGCTTCTAGGCATATAGGGCCAAAAACTATCTGACGCAAGTCGTCTTGAGGGTATACTTAGTCTTAGAGTGGTGATGTATTATTACATGGTATGATGAGGATTGTTGAGCCTTAAACACTAAAGGATACTTTTATGCATATATAAACAAAAAATTATGCCTTGAACCACCACACGAGACCTCCTAACGATATCCTTGGAATTTGATGGGTGTTATGGGAACCATTGGGAAGTTTTAAGCATAGGTATGGATCTTGAGGCCCTAGAAATGGTTGTGGGAGGAACCTTAGGACTTATTCCCTAAAGGGATCTTATAGGCATCCTAGGAAAAGAATGATGCAGGAGCATAATTGGCAAGCGTGCAGAGGCAATACCACTCGACACGTGAGATTTCTTCCAGAAATTCAACGTTGATAGTTGCAGCCGATTTTGAAATCCGCTTTAACTCAGCGCCGGAATTTACCTTTGGACGCACGCTTAAACTAGTACTAAATTTTACCCTTTGAGGCGCGTTTTGAAAATCGCAAGCGAAGCAGGAGTTTCCACTACGGATCTAAAGTGCGACTAGACTAAGATAGGATAGGATGAATTTTAGAATAGAAAAGTTAGCAGAAGCCCCAAAAAGCTTCAAAAAAAAAAAAGCCATTGTAATCAAAATATGTTCTGGTGGCCGTTTGGGCACTTGTGGATAGAACAAAAGAGAAATTGAACCAAATGCGTGTGTGTGAATGTTATTTGTGATTTTCCTATTATTTCTGTTTTCATGAACAAGTGAATGAATCTCCACAGAGGAGAACGGAACTATGACTGTCAGTATTCAGTTTCAATTGTTTCTCTTCATTTGAAGCTCTGCAAGGTGTGCATCGAGCCAAAGAGGAATGCAAGGAAATCAGGGGGAATTTCTCTACGAGAAATACTGTGGATCTGAGTTATCAAAATCCCTCATATGCAAGGAGTGTGTGGGAAATCCAAGTCTGAACTAGACAAAGCTCAAGAGGAACAACATGCCAGAAAGTGTTATCTAGATCCAGAAACCCATTCCCCGGAAGAAGTGAAGGTTGAGCCTTCAAAGACTTAGAAAGTATTCTAAGTTTGAAGCAAGTGAAAGCTCAGCAGGAGGAATGCAAGACCTCGCAAGCCATTGGATCAAGTGGAGTTGCGAGGAGATTAGTGATGGGGAAGAGATCTGACCGTAGATCTGGAGGGCGTTGTGAGCCGTTGATAAACGCCTCAAGCTTTTGGTATTTCGGCAACCGGGAGTACAAGGGTCAACAGTGTGGGACTCTTGACCAGTGGAACCCTGAAAAGATCGGAGCCGTCAGATATTCAAAGGCTTAGAACCATCGATCTGTAGTGAGGGGAGATTTCGTTATTTCGGCAACCAAGGAGAGGAGTGGACAACTCCATAAGACACGAAGTTGAAAAACACGAAACTTCGAAATAAGCATAGCCATCGATCCAAGAGAGATCTGAGCCGTAGATCTCATGTCATTGGGATTTCAACATTCTTGACTTATAGGGGTCAGGCGCCTTGTATCGTAGGTTCCGATACAATGAACCATGACATGCTTTCATGGTAAATCTTGTGGTCATGGGTGTGTGGTCACGTGAGTTGGGAAAGGGGAGGAGCTAACCTTTGTTAGCCCTCATTGGAGTTTTAGGACTTGGAGGAGCCCAAGACTCATCATATTGGAAAGCTCGGGTCACGAAATGCGACACGCCTTTTGGGCCAAGTTCGTGGTCATGCCCACAGTCACAAGGAGTGGAGAGTGTGAGCCTAACACTTGATCGCGCAGGTGAACACAGAGAAGGACATATGGATTTGAGGAGGGAGGTTCCAACTCAGAACCAGAAGAGCCATTTCGTCCCCAAACCAAAAGATCCTGACCGAGAGGTTGCGCAACCCTCAAGAAAGATAGGGGGTCTGCATCAGGTGGTATCAGAGAATAATTTCTTCATCTGTAGACTTCAGGCGAAAGAAAGAGGAAGAGACAAGGAACTCGAAGTTGTGCTCTATGTGATAAGCAGTCAACACAATGCTGCCAAGGAGACGAGAGGCACCTTTAGCCAACTGTGTTGTAGAGAGGCAGATGCGACAACTTCACGCCAGATTAGAAATAATGGAAGCAACACAGAGAAGAGAACCTGACACTGAAGATGTGAATCATAAAGTGAAGAGATTTAATTTGAAGAAGTTGTAGGAGAAGACGTTGTAGAGGAAGGTTTGTTGAAATCAATTACCAAACTGGGAGGCAGAGCTAAGATAGAGGTTCCCATGTATGAGGCATACCTAGATGCTGAAGAACTATTGGACTGGATAAGATCCATTGACAGACACTTCGATTATGAAGACTTCAATGAGGAGAAGAAGGTGAAGCAGTCAGTCACCAGGTTAAAAGGACATGCAGAGCTATGGTGGGATGAACTACAGGCTGAGAGAAGAAGCAAAGGCAAATAGAGGATAAATATTTGGGACAGAATGGTATCCAAGTTGAAGGCTAAGTTCATACCCAAAGATTATCAGATAGATTTGTTTAGGAAAATGCAGAACCTGAGACAGAAAGGGATGACAGTTAAGGAGTACACCGAGGAGTTCTACCGGCTGAACATCGAAACTGGACAACAAGAGAGAGATGAAGAGAAAGTCGTCGGATATATAAATGGCTTGAGATATGAGATCCAGGACGATCTCAACATGATGTCAGTCAAAACCATGGAGGATTCTTATCAGTTTGTGCTGAAGGCAAAGGAGAAGCTAGCTAGAAAACAGAACCAGCGAGGAAGAGGTAAAGGCTTGGTCCCAAGAAAAAATAAGGGATTTAACCAGGACAGAGCACATCAGTCTAAGGACGAGGATGAGAAACCACACAATCACTCAGGATGAGGAGGAAGTTCTCGAGAAAGACATGGAGGTGGAAGAAACTCTTTTAGAGGAAGAGGCAGAGAAGGAGTAAGATGTTATGCCCGTGGAAAGACATGACACATGTCTTGGGAATGCCCTAAGAAGAAGAAGGAAGGAGGAGAAGCTCACATTTCAAAATTCCAACAAATAAATGTTGAAGTAGAGGGAGTAGAGGATGGAGCATCCCTAATGTTGAGAAAAGTTCTCTTGAAACCGGAGGCAGAAATTGAAAAGCCAGTGTAGAGAAATAGTCTCTCTAGGACAGCTTGCAAGACTAAGGATAAAGTATGCAAGGTGATCATTGAAAGTGGGAGTAGTGAAAACCTAATATCCATAGAGATGGTGGAGAAATTGGAGCTGAAGACAACTGGACATCCAAACCCATAAAAAGTCTCATGGCTGCAAGAAGGACACTAGGTAATGATCACTAAACAATGCTTAGTTGAAATTAAAATAGGAGGATATAAAGATGAAATTCTATGTGATGTAATTCCCATGGACGTATGCCATATTCTATTGGAGAGACCATGGAAATTTGACAAAAATGTCATTCATGATGGGAGGAAAAACACATATACATTAGAAAAGAATGGTAGGACCCATATGTTGTTGCCAATAGAGGAGAAGAGAGTAAAGGAGGAAGCCAGCACAAGCATACTTCTCATGAATGGGAAGGAACTCTTGAAAGAAGTCAAGGAAGAATAGGAGATGTAGTTTGTTGTGGTGAGGAAGCCCAAAGTCACCCTTACGATTATATCAATGGATGATTTGCCTGAAGAAGTTCAAGAGTTGTTGGATAATTTTGTTGATATAGTGGTGTATGCACTGCCAAACTCATTGCCACCCATCAGGAGTATTAGTCATCATATTGACTTGATACCAGGAGAAAGTCTACCAAACAAAGTAGTGTATAGATTGACACCTCGAGAGAATGAAGAAGTGAAGGACCAAGTCCAAGAGTTTCTAGACAAAGGTTTGGTCAGAGAGAGCTTGAGTCCATGCGTAGTACCAACTGTGTTGATCCCAAAGAAAGATGGAGGATGGAGAATGTGCATAGACAAGACATCAACAAGATCACCATCAGGTACATATTTCCTTTACCGAGAATGGATGATTTAATGGATTGCTTATGTGGAGAAAATTTATTTTCTAAGATAGATCTGAAAAGTGGATATCACCAGATTAGAATGAGAGAAGGTGATGAATGGAAAACAGCCTTTAAGACAAACGAAGGTCTATACGAGTGGTTGGTTATGCCATTTGGCTTAACAAATGCCCCGAGTACTTTTATGAGGTTGATGAATGAAATTTTGAAAGATTTCATTGGCAAGTTCATGGTTCATCTTTGTGTTCTTGGCAAATATGGAATCGAATCATCTTTGTGTTCTTGGCAAGTTCATTGGCAAATTCTGAAAGATTTCATTGGCCAGGTATGAGAACAGAAGTGATAAAGTTTGTGAACAGATGTAGAATCTGCCAACATGCTAAGGGGAAAAGACAAAACACTGGGTTGTATCAACCATTGCCAATACCAGAGAGGCCTTGGGATGCAATAAGAATAGATTTTGTGTTGGGATTGTCAAGAACACAAAGATGATTCAATTCCATATTTGTGGTGGTGGATAGATTTTCAAATATGGCACATTTCATCCCATGCCAGAAGACCAGTGACACAATGCATGTTGCAAATCTGTTTTTCAAATAAGTTGTGAGACTTCACGGCCTACCTAGGAGCATTGTCTCAGACAGAGAAAAAAAAATTGTTGGTCACTTTTGGAGGACACTGTGGAAGAAGATGGGGACGAATTTGTCCTTCATCTCATCTTATCACCCTCAAACAGATGGGCAGACTGAAGTGGTAAATAGAAGTTTGGGGAATTTATTAAGGAGTCTAGTTACTAAACATCATAACCAGTGGGATCAGATTCTGCCACAAGCAGAATTTTCATACAACAACTCAACAAACAAGAGCACTGGAAGGAGTCCATTCCAAATAATCTATGGAATGCAACCCAGGGGAGTGTCTGAGTTGAGAGACTTGGAACAGGGTGAGATGAGGAGCGTCGGAGCGGAGGATTTTGTTGTGGAGATGGTGCGACTCCATAGCCATATCAAAGGACAATTGGAGAGTTATAATCAGAAATACAAGCACAGAGTTGATTACCATCGCAGGGAACTTCAATTTGAAGTAGGAGATCAATTTTTAGTGCATCTCAAGAAGGAAAGGTTCCCTAGGGGAACATAAAATAAGTTGAAGATGAAAAAGATAGGACCCTGTAAGATCTTAAGGAAGTTTGGCGCAAACCCCTATGAGATCAAGCTATGAGATGGTGTGGTCATTTCACCCATATTCAATGTTTCAGACCTATATCTGTGCAGGAAGGATGACACATAAGGGTCAGAAGCTCAAGGAAAGATTCAGTGGGAGAAATAGATGTCTGTGGAAGAAAAGCTACAGATGGAGAAAATTGTTGATTAGAGGATTGGCAAGAAGACCAGGAGGAAGAATTATTTTGAGTATCTGGTCAAATGGAAGGGACACCCAATCGAAGATGCCAGTTGGGAAAATGAAGCTGCCAACCAGAAGCAGGGAAAATCAGTAGAGGAGCTCATGGACAGGAGTCCATGAATTTTTTTCAAGGGGAGTGTGATGCAGGAGCATCATTGGAAATCATGCAGAGGTAGTACCACTGAACACATGTGAGTTCTTCCATAAATTCAATGTTGACAGTTGTAGTCGATTTTGAAATCTGCCTTAACTGAACGTCAGAGTTTACCTTTGGAGGCATGCTTAAGCTAGTATTGAATTTTACCCTTTAAGGCATGTTTTGAAAATCAGAAGTGGAGCAGGAGTTTCCACTATGGCTCTGAAGTGTAACTGGACTAAGATAGGATAGGATGAATTTTAGAATAGAAAAGTTAGCAGAAGCCCCAAAAAGCTTCAAAAAAAAAAGCCATTGTAATCAGAATATGTTCTAGTATTCATTTTGGCACTTGTGAATAGAACAGAAGGGAAATTGAGCCAAATGCATGTGTGTGAATGTTATTTGCGATTTTCCTGTTATTTTTGTTTTTGTGAACAAGTGAATGAATCTCCACAGAGGAGAACGGAACTATCACTGTTAGCTTTTAGTTTCAATTGTTTCTCTTCATTTCAATCTCTGCAAGGTGTGCATCAAGCCAGAGAGGAATGCAAGGAAATCGGGAGGAATTTCTCTACGATAAATACCATGGATTTGAGTTATCGAAATCCCTCAGACGCAAGGAGTGAGCAGGAAATCGAAGTCTGAACTAGATAAAGCTCAAGAGTAACACGTCGGAAAGTGTTATCGAGATCCAGGAACCCATTCCCCGGAAGAAGCAAAGGCCAAGCCTTCAAAGACTTGGAAATTCTTCTGATTCTGAAGTGAGTGAAAGCTCAGGAGGAGGAACATGAGACCCCACAAGCCGTTGGATCAAGTGGAGTTGTGAGGAGGTTAGTGATGGGAAAGAGATATGACCGTAGATCTGGAGGGCGTTGTGAGCCATTGATCAAGCACCTCAAGCTTTCGGTATTTCAGCAACCGGGAGTACAAGGGTCAACAGTGTGGGACTCTCGACCGGTGGAACCCTGAAAAGATCGGAGCTGACAAATCTTCGAAGGCCTAGAACCGTCGATCTGTAGTGAGGGGAGATTTCATGATTTCGACAACTGGGGAGAGGAGTGGACAGCTTCGTAAGACACGAAGTCATGAAATTTGAAACGCTGAAATAAGCATAGTCATCGATCCAAGAGAGATATGAGTTGTAGATCTCACGTCATCGGGATTTCGACATTTGTGGCTTTGAGGGGTCAGGCACCTTGTATCGCAGGTTCTGATACTGCAAACCATGATGCACTTTCATGGTAAATCTTGTGGTCGTGGTTGTGTGGTCACGTGAGTTGGAAAAGGAGAGGAGCTAACCTCCGTTAGCCCTCATCATAGTTTCGGGACTTGGAGGAGCTCAGGACTCGTTATATTGGAAATCTCGGGTCGCGAAATGCACACGCCTTTTGGGCCAAGTCCATGGTCATGTCCATGGTCACAAGGAGTGTAGAGCATAATCCTAGCGCTTGATCGCACAAGTGAACACAGAGAAGGACCTGTGGATTTGAAGAGGGAGGTTCCAGCTCGGAACCAGAAGAGCCATTTCGGCCTTGAACAAGAAGAACCTGACCGGGAGATCGTGCAACCCTCAGGAGGGATAGGGGGTCTGCATCAAAGAACATACCTTAAACCACCACAGATGGCTTGCCAAGGATATCCTTCACCTTTGAGTGGTGGTCCATCTTAAATCTCGATCAATCAAGCATTGAAAGAGATCCAATTTCTTAATCTATAAACTATTATTATTATTTCATTCCATGTCAAGTTTTACACAAATCATGGCCTCAACATATTCCCCCATACTAGGTTGTATTTCACCTACTTACTCTTAGTGCAAAAAGAAAAAAAAATCATTTTTTATTGTTTACCAAGCCTATCTGCCCTTCATTCAAGGGACTAGTAACAAATTTTCAAAAATTCTTAGAAAGAAAAACATTAATTTTTCAACTCAAAAAATTCTTAGAAACTCTTTCAATCAATTGTTGTACACTGGGGAAGCATCACTCTCTTGTGGATGCCCCCATTTGCATAAGTATCATGGTATATTATAGCTTATATGTTACCGTGAAGTATTTCTCTAGATGAATGTGGGCTACTAATTTCATATAGAGAGGTATTTATCTCATAAAAATAATTCCATGACATACAAATGTTATGTATATCAACTTAGTAATAGATATTTTTTTCCGAAAGGCATGTCACAAGGGAAATGAAGAGCACTACCAAATATAGATTCTTTTCTATATTTCAGAGTATGAAATGTTGAATGGTGTATGTCGGGAGTCGGAACTTGGCATGCAGAATTTAAAGCTAAGTGTGCATGTTGTTCTCTACACCAAATTTTATAGCTCGATGTGGCCACTATCCTTAAACTCCCCATTTGAGTAATTACATGAGGTTGCTAAGGGAATTGCCCCTTCAAACCCTTAAAATGTGTGTTACTCCTTAGTCCAAGTAAGCATTCCTCATGTGTGGGATTCCAAAGTTTGGAGAGAACTAAGGTAGTCGGTTCATGCATTTCAAGAACATTGAAATAATTCACATGCAATCATTCATTCTTAACTTATCACATCTCACTTGTCAATTAGTAGTGAGGACAACCATCACTTGCTACTATCCATTAATGTAGGCTAACTCATCACTGCTAACCTATTTCCTTAGGTAAGACGAACATGAACTCTTAGCCAATTAGAAGCAATTTTAGGTCTTACTCTAGGACCAAATGATGGTTTTAGCCTAGATAGTATCTGCAAGAAGACATAACCCCTTGTGGTCATCATAAGACTATCTCCACTAGATCATATGCTTTTTAGCAATATTTAGCCGCATACATGAGACCAAATACTACTTCCAATCGCAACTAAACCTCTTAGTGAAGATGCAATAATTCATCCATACACTTAAATCATTAAAATTTAAATATATTTTTATAAATTTATTTATTTAAAGGCAAAGACAAATAACAAATTTTCTTTTGAAATAATATCAAAATTTATAAACTTAGTAAAATTAAAAAAAAATTGTAAATCCATATAAAAAATTTACAACAGAAAGAAAGATAATTTGACAAAAAAATTTATATCTTTAAATGTGTGAAGGGAAAAATAAACATTGTGATACAAAAAATGAGTTTACATAGTTTATTAAGAGAGGAACATGCTCATCTCTTTAAAAAAGCATCGCTCTCTATGAAAAATGCCCAAAGATTTAAATATGGAAAAAATTTGATCGTCTAAATACAAAATCCAGTGATAATCAACATAAAAACCAGTGGCACCTCTTAAATTAAATTAACAGCCTTGAGAAGACCGCCCCATCTTTATGATCAGTAGATTATTTCTGTTTCATTCTCAAAGTTCTCATGGCTTAATGCAAGCCAATGCTGAAGATGTTAAGAGAAAATTTGTTTCTCAAAATAAAATATCTCTGAGAAAATTTCTTTATAAAATCTCGTTTTTATCTGAATAAACATACAACTATTAAAAGGGTGTATAGCATTATCTATTTGACATGGTAGTTGAAAATGATGAGTTACCCTTCTATCTTGCTGTCAGTGTTATGGCGTATAAATCCATTTCTCATTTTTGCACAGTTGAGATGGTTAATTATGTTTGTATTTTTTCATCGAAAAATTAAATTCCCAACCTCCAAAGATGGGTTAGTGTTTTTTTTAAAGATGTGTCAGTTTCTTTGATAAATGAGATTTTGTTCGAAGTTTTCAGATGCCAAAGATGGGAAAGCAATAAGTATATAGTTACAAGGTATTAAATACTCCCCATGTTGAGGTGTAGACAGTTAAATAACAATAACTTTCTAGATGCAAATAGATCCGCTAACTGAGTAGGGAGTAGGCTAACTGGAGAGTAAACAGATTCGTTTTTCAGGTAAAAATAAATGGACTTGAATCTGGTTAGATTTTCAGGGTAGCTTGTGTTTAGCACGATTAAAGTGCAGATTGTATTTCAGAATCTTATCTCTGAGATTTTATCCCATTTTAAACCAATTCAAATATTCAAAAAATAGACTAAAATTCTAGATTGACCAAAAATTTAAAAGAAAAAAAAAAAAAAAATTGCTTCAAGTTGACCTATTCTTAAATAAGTATATAGATACAAGGTATTAAATACGGTTACATAAAAATAATTTTGGATGCAACAGCTCACATCTCAATATGCAAAACATCAAGTTGACCTATTCTTAAATAAGTATATAGATACAAGGTATTAAATACGGTTACATAAAAATAATTTTGGATGCAACAGCTCACATCTCAACATGCAAAACATTTAATACCTGGTAGCTACGAAATAACTTTTGATGAAACAGCACACCTCAAGATGCACAATATTTAACACCTATAACACCTCATACCATTTGTAAAACTGCTCCTAAAAATAACCTGCTACCTAATCATCTGTATTGGAAATAATGTGATATGAATGACTACTAATATATAATAATATTTTACACGATACAAGAAGCAGCATACAGTTGAAACGCTAATGGTGGGTCCATGAAATGTGGTGGGCGTTGTAAAAAATGGTGGGTCTATAAAATGTGGTGGGCGTTGTGAAAAATGTGGGTTCATAACAATTTTCATGCATAACAAATAAGCAATAAATGAAATAAAGAAGTAAGGCATAGTCTGAGCCAAGTAAGTCATTGTGGCTTTACCACTTGTTAAATAGTTGCGGTGTGGTAGGACATTGGGAACCTTGGATGATTCTGCCATCCAACCAAAGTTTCACCAGCCCCCTAACAAGTAAGTTTTCACTCATCCCAAATGTCTTTGGATTTTATACTATTACTCTGTTTCAAAAAAGACCCTTAACCAAATATAAACAATTTTAAGTCATGTTCTAGAACCATTGTTTCAAAATATATTAAAATATTAATTGTTAATTTAAATATATTAAAATATTACTTCATAATTTAAAAAATTAAAATACATGAAAATAAAAAAAATTCTAAAATAAAATTTATTTAAATAGATATATACAAATATTAAAACAAAAATGATTTCAATAAATTTTAAATAAAATTATGGTTGGAGTAAAATTTAAAAAATAATAATTATTTAATAAAAGATTTTTAAAAACATTCCTTAATATTTTAATTTAGATCACATCATCACCATAGCATGATATACAAATCAAAACATGATTATGGGCTTTGAAAAGTTTAATGACAATTATACTATTGTCATTAATTAGCACTCTAGTAGGGAGGTGTTCTACAATCCAATATGGGGTAGATATTGAAGCCTTAGTGTGATGAGGAGTTAGCATTAGATAATAGTAATACATTTTAAAAAATCATAAAGTTGGTACAGTTAAAAATAATAATCATTGTTATTATAAAAATAAAATGGGTTTATTTAAACAAAACAATACTTATAGGTAAACTTGACATGGAATGAAATAATAATTTAATAAAAAATTGCAACTTAAGAAATTGGATCTTTCTGTGTGCTTGATAGATAAGGATTTAAGATGGATCTAGGCTATTATTAGAAACATTTCAATCATGAACATTAGTGAATTTGACTAATCTATATATATGAATGGGTTCTAACATAGATGAAATGGTTTGGTTTTAACATAGATCAGATAAGGATTACTGAAGCAAAAATCGGACATATAGGGGAAAGCAAAGGTTCTCATGATCCAACACAAAAGAGAAAGGGCCAGTGGGAGACTTTACTCAAGGGGAAGGGTTAAGGACAAACTCCTAGTGGAGTCACTAAAATGTAGCATGAAGGTTAGAATGAAGCACCATACTACCACAAGGAGAGGGGAGAGAGTGGAGTTCCCACTTGATTTATAAGACTGAGAGAGAGAGAGAGAGAGGAATATCCTCTATAATTGAACCTCTTTTCCTAAGATTTGTCAATTCACTAAAGAATGTGTTTCTCTTATCATCTCTATAATGTGTTATCAATTCTGGTGTAAGAGCGAACCAAGAGAAAGCATAGACCTTTTTTCATTCTCAAAGTTATTGATAACAAACAAATTGATAGGTTCTAAAAAACAAGGATGCAATAGTTACCTTTTTCTAGATTTAACACATGGTGTAGTTCAAATAATTGCTCCATATTGAATATCCATTTCATGGGATCATTACCATAAAACTTCATTATATTGATCAATATTGGGAATGAAGTAGTTCCTTAGTCCCAAGTTGAAACCATGATTTCATGGATGTTGGTGTGATTAATGATTGGTTTTTTGGGGCTCAATTTTCTTGTTCTCTAGATGTGTTAGTGTTTTCTTCAAATGTGACTAGAACTCAATCCTCTTGTCCTCCTTATCCTCTTCTTAAGTAGGATAATTTTTCTTGAGTAGGATAATTTAGGATAAGAAGATCCGATATGTCCTTCATAAGTTCAGTGTTTATGTATTTGATATCATATTCAGTGTTTATGTATTTGATATCATATTTGCATGTCATCTCTTTGAGATCCTCTTCACTTGCCATCTTAGTTTTGAGACATAAAAACATTTTTCTTGAGTTCATTGATTAGTATATTTAAAATTTTGGAATTCTATTCTAATTATCCTATTTAGGAGATTGTATTTAGAAGATCAAGCTTATCTGTAAATGATTTTGCAAGAGTTGCACTTGACTTACTACTTCTACACATAATGGACTAAAGTTTTGTGAAGTTTCATGGGCAAGAAAATGTTAAAGCTTTATAACTTGTTGATATATCATTGAATTTCCAAAAATAATATTCAAAACCAATCTTTTTACAATGTTAAGAAGAATGAACCATACATATCTTTACACTCAAAATAAAATATATTTCAAAAATTAACTTAGAAAATAAAATAGAAAAAATTTATTTATAGCTTTTTTTATAATTAAAAAATATTTTATTTTCCATAAAACTGATCTCTCCGTATATTTAAACATAGTACTACATTATGTTATGGACAACAATGTTTATCAAAACATATTTATTAATCGTCTCCATACCTATTAATCAACGTTAAATCTAATAATCATTTTTGTTAAAAGTAAGTCGATATATTCTAAATACCATTGCAATTTTGATTCAAGTGAATTTTTTAATCAAAGAAACAATGTATATCATCCATAAAAACCATCCCTTATAAGAATTGGTAACCATTAAGGTTGTGTATATGGTCTCAAACGTGTATATGCTCCACAATAACATCCATGGGAAATAAATAGAATGTGTGTTTGTTTCATGTGTCTCAGAACGTGCACGTATTGTGAGGACCTTACAAATTAAACATTAAAGGAAGCTTCTATGTATATATCGACAAGAGTGATGCTTGAACCACCACACTCAACCCTCTAAGGATATTAATGGGTGTTATGGGCACTATTGGGAGGTATGGATCTTTAGGCCCTAAACATGGTTGGGAAGGAATCTTAGGACTTAGTCTCTAAAAGGATTTATTTTAAATGTGTATCTTTTGTTTAATTAAGTTGAGTATGTTTTTATAATTATAATTACTATTATTATTAATAATTAACTTGATTTTATTTGCTTATATGTTCTTTATTATTATTAGTAATAATTTTTCAAAAATTCTTAGAAAGAAAAACATTAATTTTTCAACTCAAAAAATTCTTAGAATCTCTTTCAACTAATTGTTCTATAGTGGGGAAGGATCATGGTATATTAGAGCTTATATGTTACTGTGAACTATTTCTCTAGATCAATGTGGGTTATTAATTTCATATAGAGAGGTATTTATCTCATAAAAACAATTCCATGACATACAGATGTTATGTATATCAACTTGGTAATAGACATTTTTTTTTTCCATATTTCAGAGTATGAAATGTTGAATGGTGTATTTCGGAGTCATAACTTGGCATGCAAAATTTAAAGCTAAGTGTGCATGTTGTTCTGTACACCAAATGTTATAGGTCAATGTGGTCACTATCCTTAAACTCCCCATTTGAGTAATTACATGAGGTTGCTAAGGGCATTGCCCCTTGGAACCCTTAAAATGTGTGTTGCACCTTAATCCAAGTAAACATTCCTCATGTGTGGGATTCCAAAGTTTGGAGAGAACTAAGGTAGTTGGTTCATGCATTTAAAGAACATTGAAATAATTCACATGCAATCATTCATACTTAACCTATCATAATTCAGTTGTCAATTGGTAGTGAGGACAACCATCACTTGCTATTATCCATTAATGTAGGCTAACTCATCACTCCTATTGAAGGAAAACCACACCACATGAAATGACTTGGTGCGGGTCCTTAAGGGGGGGGAATTCCACTCCTAGTAGATGCCTATGGGTTTTGGGCATTTGACCTATTTCCAAGATGAAGATGAACTCTTGGCCAATTCAGTTTTAGGTCTTAACTCTAGGACCAAAAGACATAATCCCTTGTGGTCATCATGAGAATATCTCCACTTGATCATATGTTTTTTTAGCAATATTTTGTTTTCTTAGTAGTATTTAGTCGTAAATCTCATACATGAGACCAAATACTACTTTCAATTGCAACTTAACCTTTTAGTGAAGATGCAATAAATCATCCATACACTTAAAATTTAAATATATTTTTTCTAATTTATTTATTTAAAAGCAAAGAAAAAGAACAATTTTTTTTGAAATCATATCAAAATTTCAAAATTTACAAACTTAGTAAAATAAAAGTTATAAATCCATATAAAAAAAATTACAAGAAAGATAATTTGAAAAAAAAAAATTATATCTGTAAAGGGAAGAAAAAACAATGTGATTATACATAGTTTACTCATCTCTTTAAAAAGCATCGCCATCTATGAAAAATGCCTAAAGATTTAAATATGGAAAAATTTTGTTCATCTAAATACAAAATCCAGAGATAATCAACATAGAAACCAGTGACACCTTTAGCAGACCACCCCATCTTTGTGATCTGTAGAATCTTTCTGTTTCATTCTCAAAGTTCTCATTAATGCAAGCCAATGCTGAAGATGTTAAGAGAAAAATATTTCTAAAGTAAAATATCTATGAGAAAATTTATTTATAAAATCCCGTTTTATATCATTTTCTATTTGACATGGTAGTTGAAAATGAGTTACCCTTCTATCTTGCTGGCCAGCTGTTCAGTGTTATGGCCTATAAATCCAATTCCTGATCAATTTTGCACAGCTGAGATGGCTAATTATGTGTGTATTTTTTCATCGAAAAATTAAATTCCCAACATCCAACGATGGGTCATTTTTTTTTTAAAGATGTGTCAGTTTCTTTGATAATGAGATTTTGTTCGAAGTTTTCACATTCTAAAGATGGACCAGCAAGGTATTAAATATAATTAGATAAAAATAACTTTCGATGCAACAACGCACATCTCAATATGCATAGCATTTAATACCTGGTAGCTACGAAATAAATTTTGACGAAACAGACCTGTTACCTAATCATCTGTAATGGAAATCATGTGTTATGAATGAGTACTAACTAGCACAGCCGCTAAATTGCTGCTGGTGAACGCCGAATGACTTACCAGTCTGCATTCTATTTGTAAAGGTAAGAACAACTTTGCATAAGTTTTCTTCAGCATGGAAAGAGAATAAGGTGTTGATAGAGAGTTCTCATTTTTTTTTAAAAGCACAGGGCTTCACTTCTAGACAAAATAAATCAAAAATAATAAAAACTTAGTCATAAAAATAGTGTTGTGCCATTGCTTCTGATTAAAGTTGGTGTAAGGATCAGATTTGGAAAAGTTTGTTATAATTCTATTTGGTACTCCAAACTGACTGAGCAGTAGTATTGTCCCTGGATAATACAAGAAAGGATACTATTTTTATAGTAATAGGGATCCAATGCTCTAATGACAATGTGGTGCATAGTGTCAAACCCTAACCCTAAAGGTAAACCTAATGCCCAAAAAGTGAAGGAAAAAACCGGCTGCTAAAATATTAAAAAACATATAACCCCACGATGACGTCCATTCCACTTGCTTCTAGCTGAGAGGCTCGAGTTACTTATTCATGCTTCATATGATCTCAGAAACCCTAAGGAGGTTGCCTCGGCTGCATGTTACCTACAAAATTAAAACCAAAAAACTTTTAGGTAAAAAAAAAGAACAAGAACAAATACAAAAAAATATATACAGACATGATATATGATATAACAATTATTTTCCCGAAACTGAATCCTATGATGTTCACCGAGAACGAGAACGATATAAGGTGTCGAGAATATCCAAGTCGGGTCGCCTGTACAGATTAAACTTTCCTCTAAAGAAAGGGGTTGGGGTTGCCTTGAGGCGTCCAACAATACAAGACATGCAACTTATCGGTTTCCTTGAGGTGTACAACATTACACTACATCAATTGACCATAAATTAATTCTCAGAAACGCTCACCGCTGGTAAGCGGAAAGGCGTCCAACATTACACGACATCAATCGACCATAAATTAATTCGCAGAAATTAGGTACTAATCCATCTGTAAATAGCAGAAAATGAAATGTTAATGGGTCGTGATTCAATATGAAACGTGAGAGTTGAGGAAATCCAAAGGTTAATCATTTAAACCTGGCAATCATATGTTGTTACAGTAATTTTTTAATATGATTAGGTAAATGTTAAAAAGTAGTTATGAAGCTTAAATACAAGGAAGTTATGCATTCAAAAATACAAGGAAGTTATGAAGCTTAAATCACATTCATTGATTTGGGAGGACGACTAAGAATATCCCAACATCTTCAATTGTTAGCCATCAGATTAGAATTTTAGATTAAAAGGTGATTAATTGTGCCCATTGTCAATAGGTATACGTCTTTCCGCACAATTACCCTGAAAGGGTACACCTATTGACAATGGGCAGATTTAATAAGGGTTTAGTGCTTAATAAGTTTTTTATGGACAGGGTTAAATAAGGCTGGAATATTCTTAGTAGTCACACAAAATAAATAGCTGTGATTTCAATCATTAACTTCCTAGCTATTATAAAGACATCAGTTTATGTGTTTACTTTTTTACATTTACCTAATCATATTTAAAAATTACTTTGATAGCTAACTAATTGCCAAATAAATGAAGCCCAACAGTTTATTTGTTAATAGATAATAAAATTTAATATATTCTTTTCAGGATTCTTTTCATTTTATTAGCCTTTTGACTTCACCGGCAGCTATTTTTGCTGTTGTGCTAGTATGTAATAATCTTGTACACGATACAAGAAGCAGCATAGAGTTGAAACGCTACTGTTGGATGAAAAACTTGTGCCTGAGACTGCTCCTGCTTTAGATAAAGACCACCAGATTTTGATCAAATCTGTTCTAACGCCATACACGAATGAGTATTCATATGTAATAATATTTTACACTATACAAGAGGCAGCATAAAGTTGAAACGCTTCTGCTGGATGAAAAACTTGACTGTGCGTGCTTAGATAATGACCAACAGATTTGATAAAATCTGTTCTAACATCATACACGAAGACCACCTGTGTTTGTACAATAAGTTCACAAACAATGGAGAATAATACATTAGCTATTACCTGATATACATATGTGCAGAAAATCAGTTCATATAGAATCATTATCTGCTCCAGCAATAACTCCACAAATCGATATGTGCAAGTTGCAACTTTACCAACTTGAATTGATCATTGCGCTCAACCCAGATAGAAATTTGAAGAAGATGAATGGGAAAACACAGTAATGCTCCAGGGCCTTAAATTTTCTACAGCAAGCACGATTTGAAACAATGAGAATACTGCTAGTCGCTTTACTGACTCATATTATTTGACTTCTCAAATCTTGTTTTAAACCTTCACTCTTTTAATATATTTTTGATCTATAATGCTTTTCACAGTAACAACATTACATTACATGCTTTTCTTCTTGTAGTCTTCAGCCAATTGTTCAAGCTTTTGAAT
>ML779740.1:83349-97997 GCA_009831015.1 Picea engelmannii | reverse complement strand
AAAAACTTTGGTCACATTCCAAATGACAATGACAACCCTTAGTTAACCTTGGTAGTGTTACAAGTAATATACTCATAATGGGAAAATATTTTGAACATACAAAAATAAATTACTAATTCAAAATTCAAAAACATAATACATAGTGTATACATATTCTTTATTCTTTATTTTTTAAATTAAATTAAATTAATATATATATATATATATATATATATATATATATATATATATACACACACACACATATGGGCATCTGCAAGGTAATGACGGTCTCTCATGATATGCAAGGTAATGATGGTCTCTCATGATACATTAGTGACAATGCAAACATGGAAAAACAACAATATGTTAACTTTGAGGGTACTTTTACAATGAGTTTTAATATGGTGTAAACAGATAAAAATTAATACGACTTTTATTTATAGAAATTGTGAATAACTATGTGAAATTTGAGTTATGTTATTTTTGTGGCAAAATATAAGGTATATATCTTCATTAGTGTAGGTGTTGAGTACCTTAAGGATATAATTTTGCTCCAAAATTTTTTATGATTGTAGAGAACCCATTCTTCTAGTGTAGTGTATGTTTTCAAAATTTAAAATATTAATTATATATATATATATATATATATATATATATATATATATATATATATATTAAATTATGAAATTCAATATATCCTTGAAATTACAATGTCTTTTGTTAGTGAAGGCTATGAGGGTCTTAACATTATAATTTTTTTATTTTTTTAGATTGTAGATATTGGTCTCTTCTAGTGTGGCATGTAACTCGTTTTAGAAATGGTTTAGCTAACAAAAAGTTATAACAGAAATAAAATAGGTATGCATTCTAGGATTTTGATATATGTGAAGATAAAAATAGATTAAAATTAGTAAACAATATTAATTAAAAATATATATATATGTATTTGCAATCTAGATAGATGGCTCTATCTGTCTTTAGTTTCATCAACAACGGATTTCTCTAGCCTATAAAAAAATAACGTCAGAAATAAATATATAGAGAGGTATTCATAAAAAAAGAGTTTTTTTACCTATTTGCGGATCGAACCACTAGGTTTGGCATATCAAACATAAATTTGAGAAAACCAAGTCATCATACACATATGCTAAAGTTGTCATTCCCACCACCAAAAAATTGAGTTTTAAATAATGCACATGTGTTCCTAAGAACATGCACGTGCTCTAGGAACGCACACCACACACAATCCTATTTCCCGTTCTATTCATATTCATACCCCTCCCCTACCCACCTAGTACACCTAACCTCTCTCTCTCTCCTACATCTACCCCTCTCCCCCACACAATGTGTCCCCCTCCCTCTCTCTACCCCACTCTCCCCCCCTTTCTCTTATTACCTCTCTCTACCCCACTTCCCTCTTTGTCAGCACCTTCCTCTCACTCTTTCTCTAACTACCCTCAGTCTATGTCTCCCTCTCTCTCCCTCTCACACTTCTAGATGGAACCTTGACCTAGACATGGTAAGACCTAAACATGGAAAGGCATGGAAAGACCTAGGCTTGGACCTAGAGCTAGACCTAGACCATGACCTAGAGATAGAAATTGCATTTCCATGCCTCACACTCGCACACCCACTCCCTCTATATTTCCCCCTTATTCCACACTTTCCCTCTCTCTCTCTCTCTCCAACATGTCTCTCTCTACCCATTTGTCCAACCATCTTCCTATACCCCTCTTTTCCACCTCCCTCCCACCCCAATATATCTATCCTCATTGTTAGTATCACTCAATATCTCTCTCTTCCCCTATTTATCTCTCTTACCCCCCTCTCTGTGTCTATTTGTCTCCCCCCTTCTTCTTAATGTCTCTCTCTACACCACTTATATGTCTCCCTCTCTCTATTCCCCCTTCTTCTCACTCCCTCTCTCTCCACTCCTCCCTCACACTCTCATGCACACTCTCTCTCTATACCCCCCCTCTCTCTCTCCTACATCTACCCCTCTCTCTCTCTACCATCCCTCTTTGTCTTCCTCTCTCTCTCCCTCTCACACTCTTACAAAATCTCTCTACTCCCTCTTTGTCTTCCTCTCTCTCCCTCTCACCCTCTAACAAAATATCTCTCTACCTCTCATCTTTATCTTACTCTCTCTGCCTCCGAGACTCTCAAAACTAGCAAGTTTGGTACATCGCAAGGCAAGGTATGGAAAGGAAAGGCATTGCCTTAACCTAGACATGGCAAGGCATGGAAAGACCTAGACCTAGACATAGACTTAGACAATGACCTAGATTTCAATTTTCACATGCAGCTCTATGTGACTAATTTTCAGATCTAAAAATTTCTTCCTCGTTAGCTAACAATAAACCCTAGTTGTTATCACTAAACAATTTTACACTGAAAATTATTGACTAAAAGCATATAAAGTGGAAAAAACAATATTAGATATGAATCATCAATACACATGAGACAAATTTTTTGTTATGTAAATTTGCTAATTTCATAAATTATAAGGGAAAAAACAACCCTCCCAACCAATACAATTTCACCAAACTCTGAGGACAACCTTGTCCTCCAAAAATAGAAAACTAGAAAACCAAACCTCTATAAATCCCTGGAAGTTTCTTCTACCCTGATCTGAATTATTTTCAACATGAAATGAGAGCAGCAATATAACATAGAAATATACAAATATGTTGCAAGAGATCCAATAATATAATAGAGATATATCGGATATATAACAAGAGGTAGAGATATACAGTAATACACAATTTCAATTCATGAGCGAAATGTACAAAATTGTAGAAATACAGAGTGAAAGACTCGCTAGAATAGTGGCAGCTTATCTCTGAGAATAGATGTGATGGATACTCACATTCTAAAGGAATTTTTAACATAAATAAAATCCAAAACCCTAACATCGGAAGATGAAAAGTCAACAATTTTGTGGACCTCGTTTTGGGTAGTTTGGTGTATCAACTTCTCGAGGGCGTAACTTTGGCATACAATCTCTGTTTGGGGTGCACGATAGCTCGTTGGAAAGGTATCATCGAGGAGATTTATTTTGAGGGATCATTGAGAGCCTTTGTATATCATTAAGGTTCTAGATCCCGAAAAAACTCCATTTATTCCTTCAAAATGGCCCCAAAAGTTTAGGAACCAAAAAACTGTTAAAATAGTAAATTGCAAGAATATTGTTTTGAGCCAGTTGGAATAGGTGGGTGGCCACCAATATCCACCTGGATCAATCCTCCCTCCTTATTAATAAATTTTACTCATTTCATTGAGTGTCCGGGGGAGAGGGAAAAGTGTTTGATGAATCTGCATCTTGATGACTAGCTTTCCTTGCTAGAGAAGTTGTGATGATTAGCTTGTTGAAGGCTATCATAAACTTGTGGTTGAAAGGGTTGGGAATTTTTAACCATTTTGGCTACATGAGATGACTGTGTGCAGAAGGAATCCTTGTGCTTTGCTCCAATATTTTCGACCTTCTTCTGTTGGACAAAAGGTGATTGGACTAACGTTGCAGTGGGTGTCGTGTTCTTTTGTTCACCTTTTCAACATACTATGAAGAAGTTGAATTTTGTAGTATGAAATACTACCTTATGGAACTGTTTAGGTGGGACAATAGTTGGAACTACCTCTAGTATCCTATAGAGATGACCTCCCAAAGTAATAATGGCACTACAGGGTCAAGACTCATAAATAGCATGGTGGTTCCACATATATGGTTGGCCCAAAAGAATGTCACAGACATCTAATGGGGAGACATCACATAATACCTCATCCTTGAAGGGATGGATTTCATATGACAATCGACATTGCTTCCTGACATGAATATCTCATCCCTCGCGAAGCCACCCGATGTTGTATGGTTGTGAGTGTGGTGTTGTCGACAATCCCAACTGTTTGATGACCTCTGTTGACATGAGGTTCTTCTGTGTTCCACTATCAACAATGAAATGAAACATGGTCCACTTCACCCACATCTGTGAATGGAATATGTGATCCCCCTCTCCAAGATCTTCTTGTTCTTCTAGTTGAATTTTTGTGGTCGCGATAGTAGCAGTGGAGTCTGCGTCGATGATTTGTCTTCTTCCAGTGTTTTCTAAATTGAATTATTAATCTGGGTTTGGATATTTTTATTTGATCTCGGCCACCAATGAATATTGTGAGCGACATTCATCGGTGTTGTTCCAGGGGATTTTATGGAAAATCGCACCACTTTCCAATGTCATTATTCATCTTTCCATAACCATTATTTTCATGTGGCTTAGACTGGTTTTCAGGAGGATTTTTGTTAGGGTTGTCTTTATCATGCTTTGATTGTTGTGGATTTGTAGACTTGAACTCTCATTTGTTCGCGTGCCTAAATTTATACTCTATTTTAACAACATATCGAGAGGGAGCTCCCAGAGATGAGATGTCCAAAAACTCCATTTCAGTTTTAATGTAGCTATGTAGAGCCCCATGGTATTTCAAAACCAAATGCTGCTCAGAATATTTGATACCCAGCTTGGTGTGCAAGGTATGGAAGGTATTGGTGAACTCTAGCACTACTTGGCCCCTCTCTTGATGCAACGTTGTCCATCTCATGTATTTTTTTTCATAGTTACTAACAAGGTAATATTGTTCTCTGACCGCATCCACAAAAAAATCCCAAGTGGGCTCGACCCCATATATTTCGGAATCCTCTGTGGAATTTTTCTCCCAGTAAGTTTCCCACCAATGTTTAACATGGGGGAGAGCCTTAAGGTGTTCGAAGGTGATATTTTTCCTATCGAAAAAATTGTGAACAAAGAAATAACATTCTAGCAGATTTACCCATTTTTCTAGGGTATTTGCATCTATTTGTCCTGTTAGCGTCAGAAGTCACCCCTAGATTGCAGCAGGAGCAGAGCCCAATGCCCATCAGTTTATTGTCACGTTTTGTTTAATGGGGTGATCGAATGGAAGTTAACTCAAACGATGTGGTTCTAACTCCAAAACTAGGCCAATTATGCATGGGCAGGTGAGGTCTTGATTAAACTCTAGACAGTGAGTTGTAGTAAGGGTGAGTAGGAGGAAGACTTGTACCAGAGAGATGCAAAGGTCTGTCGTAAACATCAAGTTTCTAACAGACTGTAGGAGGAGGCATCTAAATGCAAGATCTTCTTACATTCAAACGCAAAACACCGGAGAATACACCAATGCAACAATAAATCCTTTATCATAACATGATTGCAATAATTCAAACGAATCAGTCATTCACGAACTCTCTCAGCATAAGATGAAAATTAGATGGAGTAAGAAAGACTGTCTGTCATAAAAGCAGAAATCTCGCATACAGATGCATAACCAGAGAACTAGAGTGTTGCTAAAACTTTACAATCGGGAGCTTCACTCTACCATCGATACTTTAAAAAATACAAAGACTGAGTTTATATACTCAGAGATATTCGCCTAACAAAGGCATGCCCAATCACCCAAGGCTTGGTGTCCCTTCAGTCAAACTCATACTGATATCCTTCTTCAAACGCCACTTTAACTGCGTATGGCTCTTGAAAGGAGAGTAGCTGAGCCATTAAGAGCCAAGTTAGCGTGTGAAGACCTCCTCTGGCAAATCGAGGACTGGGCATGGCCTCTTTGGAAAAAATGGTACACAGGACCCTCTCGATTAGACCACTAGCCAGGCTCTCCATATCTTGCACTTAATGCATGAAGAGAGGTTTCAACCACTCTTTCTTACCTTCATTTACTTCAAGCGAAAACCAGGCTTGAGGTCAAATCAAATGGCACCTGGAGAACACAATGAACCTTTCGGCGACTGGACTCGACAGCCCTGACCCCTTTTGCACAGCTCTTTCTATTTTCCCATGTGATGATGGGCTGTGACCCTGAATTATCCTCAAAGGCACTTTCGACATTCGTGAATAAGAAGGGGTTGATCCTTGCTTCTTAAAATTGCGATGAGCGAAACGTCGAGATGGCTTGAGTTGGCACCACGCGTCCCTCTAGATATGACGGTTCTGAACTCTCCCGATGATGTTGTGGGCCCGGGTCCTGGACACTCCTGACACCTCACGCATCGGGAAATGACAGAGTTGCTCTTTGCATCTTAAAATCGTGATGGGAGAAACGGCGAGGAACCTAATCACGTACCAGGTGTCTCTTGTGGATGGAAGGCCGAGATTGCTACGTAATACTGCGGGCCCAACTTTGGGCACCTTCAGGGTTCGGGGCTTCGAGATATAGGACAACACGGAACCTTCACCCTTTGAACTCGTGATTGCCGAAACACCGATGCGACTAGATCTCGCGCCACGCGTCCTTTGGATGGACGACTGATATCCTTCCCTGCATATAATATGGGCACGATGCATTTGCGCTAATCTCGGTGCAACTCCGCTAACCGTGATTTTCCGCCAACCGTTGATACGCTCCTATGGATGAATCTAGACCGTCGATGATATAATCTCGCTCGCTCGCTTGCTTGGGAGCCTGAAATGACATTTTCCGCGTTGCTCTCGGGCGCTCCTCATGCGACTCGGTGACCCGAATGCTCTTGTGCCCGGGACAAGAAATGTTACTAACATTAGGATCCATGGGGGATAGAGTCATACCTGTGATGCTCTAAGGACTCATTTTGTAGTTCTAGTGCCTTGCTATTGGGCGATGGAGTCAAGCTCAAAACATCCCGCTGCTGAAAACACAAGCTGAAAGGAGCTTATTTATATACAAAATAAAAATACATGCTCAAAGGAGCTTATTTATATACAATCCTAAACTAATAAAACACTTTACATGGGGCTAGGTGAAAGCAGATTTCCACCATAGCCATTCAAGCAACTTCTTGGATAGAAGCTCCTTCCTTCTGTCAATGATCATCAGCAGATGGTGTAATCGTGACAACAAAATGGTTACACTCTTCAACTCCTCCTTACAGGCTGGAGTTGAGATGAAATAGGGCGGATCCAAGGCATAGGGGAAATGCCACTCCATGTACTTACTCACAGGGTCATAGAATGAGTGGCCAATCCTGGAAAACTGGCGACAAACAGCCGCCTGTGCTACACAGTTGTCCACCTGCGGCTGAATATCTCTGATAAGCACAGGTAGGAGGAAAATTGATGCAGGCTCACTGATCTTAGGTGGTGGTTGTTCGTTGATTGGCTCCGGATATAACATGAAATGCGCGCTCAATTGTTCCTCTGGTTCCTCCTCCTCTTTTCCGTGCACTCCCCCATCTTGTAAAAAGGGAACGGTCTCCCGATCCTTCTCTTCAATCCCAAATGTAAATACATCATGGGAAATCTCATGAAGGAAGAAAGAACGATCCTCTTCCACAATGGATTCCTTGTTTAAATCTAAGACAACAGGCTCATTGGGGGCAGATGCTAACGCATCCAAAAAATCTTCAATAATCACTTCAAAAGAGCTGCTTAGATCATCTGCCTCGAAGACTGGAAAATCCTTTTTACTGCCTTCAGATTCCAATTTTGCACACTGGGGAGTGGGGAATATCGCCTGCACCACTAGTTCACTCAGAGCGCCATCCTCTTCCCTGGGAACTTCATCACTCTCATAACCCCCCCCTGCTGCAGACGAATGGGGAGGAGAAAGGGCGGAGCTCTGACCCAGGTCATCAGGATCATCCTCATAGCCTACGTCCGAAACAACTTCATCCGGTATAGAGTTGTGGTATCCCTCACTACARTTATGAAAAACTAACACAGAGGGATAAAAMTCTTGRYAATARGYRRWGAARGYTRCATGRAAYTMMSWGAGTGAAKAAATTCTAKCAGGGGGTAAAKAATGATACCATTTACGWGCATCCCYTGCTAACGAGAACATGAACATTTTCARTAATACATCCTCATGATGTATCTCCCACTGAYGCATGAGTTCATGAAACTCACTRAGGTGYTGAGMARGGTTGTCMTCTTCACRYTTTCCAAATATGGGCAAATAATCRCCCCATTCATTCRGAGAGGGGACAACATTRGGAAAACCAGGAATAGCAGAAAAATTAAAAGGAGCAAACCTGCAAGCAAGGATTTTCTCCATATCGAACCAGTGGAGTCGCCAATCGATCCTTGAATCATGGAGTCGCCAGGTGAAAGATGTGCAGCTTCGAATGTGTCTGGTCCTTGTTCACCATCAAAGGCTAGATCCTAACGTTGTTGTTACCCCAAGAAGCTTCTCAGGCTGAGAAAGAAGCTACTGAAACCTTCTCGAGAAAGCTCCTTAGGGTCATCTTCCAGGTGTGCTAACAGTAGCCACAACTGAAACAGTGATGTGGAAACCTTGGAGTCGCCACAGTGGAGTCGCCAGGTGCACAGTAGCAATCTTGAAGGGCTCTGATGTCTGATGCACCTTCAGAATCAGAGGCTCAATGTCGTTCTGCCCACATAAAATCTTCAACTTCGTCCCCGGCAACGGCGCCAGAAATGTTAGCATCACAAGTCACCCCTGGATTGCAGCAGGAGCAGAGCCCAATGCCCATCAGTTTATTGTCACATTTTGTTTAATGGGGTGATCGAATGGAAGTTAACTCAAACGATGTGGTTCTAACTCCAAAACTAGGCCAGGTATGTGTGGGCAGGTGAGGTCTTGATTAAACTCCAGACAGTGAGTTGTAGTAAGCGTGAGTAGGAGGAAGACTTGTACCAGAGAGATGCAAAGGTTTGTCGTAAACATCATGTTTCTAACATACTGTAGGAGGAGGCATCTAAATGCAAGATCTTCTTACATTCAAACGCAAAACACTGGAGAATACAACAATGCAACAATAAATCCTTTATCATAACATGATTGCAATAATTCGCACGAATTAGTCGTTCACGAACTCTCTCACCATAAGATGAAAATTAGATGGAGTAAGAAAGATTGTCTGTCATAAAACTAGAATTCTCGCATATAGATGCATAACCAGAGAACTATAGTGTTGCTAAAACTTTACAATCGGGAGCTTCGCTCTACCATCGATACTTTACAAAATACAAAGACTGAGTTTATATACTCAGAGAAATTTGCCTAACAGAGGCATGCCCAGTCACCCAAGGCTTAGTGTCCCTTTAGTCAAACTCGTACTGATATCCTTCTTCAAATGCCACTTCAACTACGTATGGCTCCTGCAAGGAGAGTAGATGAGCCATTAAGAGCCAAGTTAGCGTGTGCAGACCTCCTCTGGCAAATCGAGGACTGGGCATGGCCTCTTTGGAAAAAATGGTACACAGGACCCTCTCGAGCAGACCGCTGGCCAAGCTCTCCATATCTTGCACTTAATGCATGAAGAGAGGTTTCAACCACTCTTTCTTACCTTCATTTACTTCAAGCGAAAACCAGGCTTGAGGTTGAATCAAATGGCACCCGGAGAACGCGATGAACCTTTCGGCGACTGGACTCGACAGCCCTGGCCCCTTTTTCATAGCTCTTTCTATTTTCCCATGTGAAGATGGGCTGTGACCCTGCGTTTATCCTCAAAGGCACTTTTGACGTTCACGAATAAGAAGAGGCTGATCCTTGCTTCTTAAAATCACGATGAGCGAAACGCCGAGATGGCTTAAGTTGGCGCCATGCGTCCCTCTAGATCTGATGGTTTTGAAGTCTCCCGACGATGTTGTGGGCCTGGGTCCTGGACACTCCTGGCACCTCGCGCACCGGGAAATGATGGAGTTTCTCTTTGTGCCTTAAAATCGCGATGGGCAAAACGGCGAGGAACCTAATCACGCGCCAGGTGTCTCCTGTGGATGGATGACCAAGATTGCTCTGTAATACTGCGGGCCCAACTTTGGGCGCCTTCAGGGTTTGGGGCTTCGAGATATAGGAAAACACGGAACCTTCACCCTTTGAACTCGCGATTGCTGAAACGCCGACGCGACTAGATCTCGTGCCACGCGTCCTTTGGATGGACGACTGCTATCCTTCCCTACATATAATATGGGTGCAATGCATTTGCGCTAATCTCGGCGCAACTCCGCTAACCGTGATTTTCTGCCAACCGCTGATATTCTCCTATGGATGAATCTAGACCGCCGACGATATAATCTCGCCCTCTCGCTTTCTTGGGAGCCTGAAATAAGATTTTCCGCATTGCGCTCGGGCGCTCCTCATGCGACTCACTGACCCGAATGCTCTTGTGCCTTGGACAAGAAATGTTACTAACATGTCCTTGAAATACAGGAATGTCAAAATTAAATTGTACCTTGAAAGTTGAGGTGCCTCCAAAGTGGTTTCTTGATGAAGACGCACCATTTTTTATCGGCAGGAATTGAAGTATGTGGGAAAATTTCTCAATAATTTTGTCCCTTTGGCGCATGAGAGATTGCTCAAGAAACAGATTAATAGAGTTGTCTCCTCTGTCATTTTTCTTTTCTTCCTCCATGGAGGGTTTTCTGGGTGTGTGAGAGTGATTTTCCTCAAGAGAGACAAGAATGAGACCCAACTTTCTATACTAGGACCTCGTCAGGGACATGCACTGAAAAAATGATCAAGAGCAGCCTGCTCTGATACCACTGATCCAGAATATTTTTGACACGAAATGAGAGAAGAGATATAACATAGAAATGTACGGAGATATTGCAAGAGAGCCAATAATATAACATAGATATATCATATATATAACAAGAGGCACAGATATACAGTAATACACAATTTCTATTAATGAGCGAAATGTACAAAACTATAGAAATATAGAGTGAAAAACTCGCTAGAATGATGGAAAATTATCTATGAGAAGAGATGTGAAGGATACTCACATTCGCAAGAAGATGATTACAATGAGGCTCTAAAGGCATTTTTAACATAAAGAAAATCCAAAACCCTAACCTCGGAAGATGAAAAGCCAACAATTTTGTGGACTCTGTTTTGGGTAGTTTGGTGTGTCAACTTCCCAGGGGCGTAACTTTGGCATACGATCTCTGTTTGGGGCGCACAATAGTTCGTTCTAAAGGTATCATTGATAATATTAATTTTTGGGGTTGAATGAGAGCCTTTGGTAATCATTGAGGTAATCGATCGCGAAAAAAAAATTGTTTAGTCCTTCAAAATGGCCTTGAAAGTTTAGGAACCGAAAAACTGCTAGAAATAATAAATTGTCAAAAGATTGTTTTGAGCCAGTTGGAATAGGTGGGTGGCCATCGATATCCACCTGGATAATTTCCACAATTGTTTTGTAGACTACATGTATGGCCTATTAAAATCACCTATATTTTTGTTAACATTATCCTTTATAGACCTGCTCAAGCCCATAAACTTGTGTACATATGTACGCAACTATCCCTTTTGCAACCTGCGTACATACACAATTGTTCCCACAAAAAATTATGTACATACATGATTCATCTTCCTACAACCTACATACATACATGCTTCACCTTTTTGCAACCCAATACATACATGACGATTCCCACTACAACCCACATACATTCTGAAAACTTGTACGGACAATTTCATATGATTCACTCAGTTTCTTCCTTCTGGGTTTGCCTCTCTCCTAGGCTATATTCTCCATAGTAACATAAATTACCTTGCTAAAATCACCAAAATCCTTGGAACAATTTTAGACTCACTTATCCCAACTCTATCATGTTTCCACACAGTTTACACATTGAATTGTCACAATGACCTCTCTCCTTTATATACAATCACTATGGGTTATCACTGAATCCCCTCCACAAGTCAAAATCAAATTAGACTTTCTTGTAAGTCTGAAGCCCCAACACAAACCCAAAAATCCCATCATCAAACCCATGAATCCCCAACTTCATTCCAAGGGGGTTTTCACCAAACTAAAAGTGTTATGTGGTTCCCATGACAATTCCCACATGCCCAACACCTAGGGTCATATGAGAATACCTGCCCGGAGCCAAAAAAACCAACAATTGCTCTTAGTGAGGAAGGTATTCTCACCAAACTCCAAAATCACTTGGAAGTATCTATGTATTCCATATTGGATTCACTACCATAACTTTTCTCTGATATGCCTAATTGGTTGCTCTCCAATCTTCCTAATTGGATTCTCTACCTATCACTGAGGCAAGTCTCATTGTCTATCATGATCCCTCCCTAGGAGAGACCCTCCTCCTAGATGCCTCCTTCTCCTGATCATCCTACCTGGCCATCTAAACCCATGAAATCCTCCTGACATTATAGGAATATGCCTCTCCCCCATCTGAACCTGAGGGGGAACTCCCTCTAAATGGTTGACTCTTTCTCTAATGTCCAACCTCCTCTGAACAGTCTTGGGAAGCTTCTCCTCCCTACTATATCCTGAGGGATTCCTCCCTCTGAACTCTGTCTCCCTCTTATCCGACTCTATTGGTGGGGATACTTGCCTCATCATTGGTAGAGCTACTTTCTCTCTCTGAAATTGTACTACTAGTGGGGCCACCTACCTCACCATTGGTGGATCTACATGTTCCCTATGTGCTACTGGTTGGGCCACCTGCCTCACCACTGGTGGAACTACCTGCTCTTTCTCATTTGTCTCTCAGCTCCTGTTGGTCACAACACTCATAAGTTGACTCTCTCTAACCTCCAAGAACCACTATTGATCATAATATATATCCTTTAGGCACAAATAATATATGACCATCCCAAAACAACACTACATAGTCCTTCTTCTCAATCGTTGAGTCTAAGAACAAACTCCTGGTACCCATAGAAGATTTGTCACTCGCAACACATCCCCTAACTCAATATGGAATACCAATCCTCCAGATCCTTTTACTACATGCCTAGTTCCCATACCAAGATCCTCGTACATACCTATGTCATACTCTGTGAAGCTCTGAAACAAATCATGTGCCCATATCATGTTTTGGTGGTTCCCACTAGATAAGAACCTTGTAATCCTCCAAGGAAAGCATCATGCTTCCCCAAGTCATGACCATCTAATGAGCTTCTTCCCAAGTCCATCATCCAAGTCACCAAAAACTCTTTGTCTACACAAGCTACAACTGATCCTATGTCCTCTCTCTGAATAGTATTGAGTCGCATATGGACACTCAGTCTAGTCCACTCTCAACCACCACAACTCATTTCTACAAGTGTCCTCATCCTCCTGGGTCAAATACCTCGTACATTGTCGTGCCTTGACAATGTGAAACTCTATGGCCCAATGAAGACTCTAAATCATCAAACTGACATCCACACAAATCTATCTCATTTGTGCTAAAGAACCCAAGTTGCCCCCATTGTAACTCACTATGACAAGTCACCACAAGTCCATACATAGAGTTGGAAACCTGCCACACAACATACTTCTGCAAATCGATCGCTCCTCCAATCCACCAAAAATCCCAACCTTCCACACCATCGAGCTACAATAGTCCACAAATCCTTATTTGAACAATATGATCCATGTCTCAACCCAGAGACCATATGACCTATTTCTCCCTACAACAGTGATTGTAGCTCCCTCTCAGAACTATCACTTGTGACTTGTCCAAATAGAAATAAGAAGTCTACAACCAACTATAACAACTATATATCTCAAATATGATCCCGTTCTCATCAAATACAAAGCTTTGATACCATGTAAATTTTCACATGCAACTCTATGTGACTAATTTTCCAATATGAAAATTGATTCCTAGAGAGCTAATAGTAAACCCTAGATGTTATAACTGAACAATTTTACAAAGAAAATTATTAACTAAAAACATATGCAGTAGAAACAACAAGATCATAGATGAATCATCAATACACATGAGACACAAATTTTTGTTCTGTAACATTCTTAATTTAAAAAATTATGATGGAAAAACCAGCTCTCCTAGCCAATAAAATTTCACCAAAATCAAAGGACAACCTTGTCCTCCAAAAATAGAAAAACCAGAAAACCAAACCTCAACAAATCCTTGGAATTTTCTTCATCCCACAAATATGTTCAGACCACTTGTACAACCTATTGATGTCACATGTAATGTTGTTGATTCCAACCTATATGGACCTACTCATTCCCATAAACCCTTACATGGATGTACATGACTGTCCCTTCTGTAGCATCCATACATACACGACAGTGCCCATTGTAACCCGCGTACATACACAATTCACCTTCCTGCAACCCACATACATACACGATTCATCTTCCTACAACCCATGTACATATGTGATTCACCTTTCTGCAATCCATGTACATATGTGACTATGACCATTGCAACCTGTGTACATGTATGAAAACCTGTATAGACATTTCCATATGATTCACTCAATTTCTTCATTCTGCCACTGCCTCTTTCCTAGGCATATTTTCCATAGTAGAAAAAATTCCCTTGCTAAAATCACCAAGCTCCTTGGCACAAGTGTAGACTCACTTATTCCAACTTCATCAAGTATCTACACACTTTACACACTAAATTATCACAATGAACTCTCTCCTTTATATACAATATATATGGGTCATCATAGAATCCCCTCCAAAAGTCAACATCAAATTAGAATTTATTGTCGGTGTCAAGCCCCAACACAAATTCACAAATCCCATCATGAAACCCATGAATCCCCATCTTCATTCCAAGGGGATTTTCACCAAACTATAAGTGTTATGTGGTTCCCACGATAATTCCCACATGCCCAACAGCTAGGGTCATGTGTGAATACATGCCTAAAACTACAAAAATCAACACTAGACCGAGACCTTTCCTTTCCATTCCTCACACTCTCATAGCTACTCCCTCTCTATC
>ML779740.1:47357-81822 GCA_009831015.1 Picea engelmannii | reverse complement strand
CTATACCCCCCCTCTCTCTCCCACCTCTCTTGATCCATCTCTCGAAATCACCAACCTTTCAAGTCCTAATGAAACTATGTCTGGAATAGATGGTTCACGTCTATTACTCTATAGATATGAGGCCTAGGCTTAAGAAACTTTTCCCTAGACTTAAAACCGACAGGGAGTCATGCCTGGTCCCTTCTACCAATCATGGGTTGATACATGGATACACCCATGACTTGACACATGGATTGGCATGGCTATACATGTCATGACAAGAATGACATGTGGCCTTGTCACCACCTACCATCTATCATGAAATGTGGTACTTCCACATCATCTGGACATCATTCCCTTCTCTCCCCTTTCAGGAAAGGATTATGATGAATCGATAGTGGATATAAACTCTCACCCAGATAAATGGCCCTCATTACTCCCTTCAGGGACTTCGTCATCATCATCATTTCTTGGCACATCACTCACTCAGTCATCCTATATATCTCTATGATGATACATCTAGTACCAATGGTCTAGATCTCCTCGGAGTTGTATCCATCGAATCAATGGTCCATGTCCCATTTTCTGTATCTTAGTCATCGTCGATGGACTTCACATGAATCCCAACACTTTATCATCCCCAATGATGATGGTTTTTCCAACAAAGGGTTAGGATCTCTTGGTCTACATATCCGATAGCCAGGATTAAAATTTGTGGGCCAAAGGGCCTCCTTTCCCAATGGGGCCCACTCTCATCCCATTGACCAATTATGTGTTGCCACGTACCATTCCTGAGTACTTCACCTCCCTTATTTTTCCATTATTCCCTTGAACTAAATCATAATATACAACCATCCATGTAGTTCTACTATATTTTATATACAAAGACTTGTCAATACAACAAGAATTAATACTACTAATTGCGTATAAACATTCACATCATCAATACAAGCATTCCAAGCATTTAGTTTATTAACATGCATCCACATTCATGAATATAATACAAGGATAATTTTTTTTCTTTACTATTTACATAGAGTATATGAATACTTATCTAGAGTTATAAGGTATTGGTAACTGTTGAAGGGTGTGCCACTTTCCACCCAACCATCGAAACAACTAAATCAATTATCTCTATAGCTATCTAGACCCTAGCTAGAGTATCATGCCATGAGAGAAATTTCTCCTTTTTCTCATCTAGAAACAAGGGACTAAGGCTACTCTCCTTCTCCCAAAGGAACCTAGCAACCTAGTCTCCAAACTACCAAGCAAGAGGACTTTCTATGATTTCTCACTCAACCACTTAAAATTCTACAGCCCCATTTATCAGCTTGATATGAAGACACCGCCTAACAGTTCCTATATCTAGAACAATTCCTTTTTCCACTTCTTCCATGTTCTGATCTAAACCAAAGAAAGCTCACACATTACTCTTCACAGAATTGGTTTCTCAACCCAACCATGTGCAACTAATATCCCTGTTGTCTTTTTCCCATGATTTTCCTCTTTTCTTTCCTTCCTTAGCAAGATTTCATGGTTCAAATCAAGAAACATCCAAATGGGTACTCTTCCCATCCTCTCATTGATCCTTGACGAATACTCCCTAACTACCATCTTGACTAGTAAATAAATTCTTGAGGACAGAGGATAGTTCTAGGTATGAGAATTTCAAATCCAACAGTGTACTGCCTAGCAGGGGTCATATCAACTAGTGATGGTTCCCCTTACCATTCCCTCTCATGACATCATCTTTGTATAGGAGACACCTTCAACAATTATTTAGAAATTTTCCTTTTTATATTAATCAACAAAAATATGTTTACATCACATTCTTTAGACATGGTTCATTAACATTCAAAATTCACAAATAATAAGCCTATCCATATTTTGACAATGATAGCAATTATATTTAAAATATCAGGAAAACATGGGTATTACAATCCCATCCCCCTTAAATAACATTGTCCTCGGTGTTCTACATGTTGTTGTTATTTCTATGCACACCACTGTAATTTTTTTTATTTGATTTATTTATTTTTTTCATTTCTTTGAGAATATCTGACCCAAGTGTAATTATGTTGTAACACCCCATGCAGATTCCAGGATGATACGTAGCATGGATATCAGACTGTGATGTCCCCGAGCAGATGCTAGACATCCCTAACTCCTCGCGGGGCAGTTCCACACTATTTATATTGCGCCATATTAAATAGCACAAGTCTATGTAGTAATGTTGGAAGTGATGTGTGCAACATCTTGATGTGCTCCACTTAACATATAGCAGAAAAAAAAACTTCTTCTTCAAGTTATAATAGTCTTTGTAGCGACCTGGACCCTTCTTGGGTCCCACTTCATGAGTATACCTCCTACTAGCATACACAGTAGCAGAATAATATCAAAATCTATTGCACACCTATGCGAGGGTACGCATGGTCACTCTATACACATAGAGAGACAACATATTTCTCACTCCATCAAACCAAGGTTGCGCACAACAATTGTCACCATTGTGCGCAGTCTTCTTCACTGTGTGCAATATTGTTATACCTTACCCTGTTTTCCCCCTTAACCATACTATTTTTATTTGGAAACAGAAAAAATTATCATACTTATTCACATCTATAAATATATGCTACAAACACTATATTCACATGTACAAGCAACATTTAATTATAATAACAAAAAATACTTATATGCAAAAATATACAAGAATTAACCCTTGACAATCATAGACAAGCAAACACATAGTAAACAAGACAAGTGCATAAAGAAAAATTATCTCTTATTGAAGTCACCAATTGCATCCTTGACTCAGACATTCCTCCCATCCTTAGACGATGTCACTCATAATATTTCAGTGACAGGTCACCCCCGAGCTAGGGCTCCACTCTACGAGGGAAAAACGGTTTCCTAGTGACAACTCAAGGTCTAATGCCCAACAATTTACATGGTTCTTGTGTTTGTCGACACAACTAGCCCATAGTTCCTCATTCCCCACGAACCTGACACACCCAAGGAAGTGTGCCCCTTCTCTTCCCAGGCATTCCATCAGCCACACCACTTCCCTTACCAGGGATACCAGCAACAGATTGGGATGGAAGTCTTGGACCCTGCGTCTAATGCTCAAAACCACAGAGAACAACTCACAGAATCACTATAAACTGAGAGTGAGCTCAAAGAACTAACCACTACTCCACAACATATAGCCTCCTAAGAGACTGCTAACCACTCCACAACAACCAACCTCCCAAGGGATGGCTACAGGTCAGTCTCTTGTCTCAACACCAAAATTTAGTTAGCAATCCCCACAACTCCTTACAGGATTCTCCGAGTAGACAAAGTAATAATCGTGTTTTCCATACTATCTGACCCCCTGTTGCCGTGAGAGCCTATTACATGCCAAAATCCCCCCCGTAAAAAAAAAGGATGATAATGGTGAAAAATCCCCCCCAAAGTACATTAAGGTCGAAAATATATATTGCATGCCCTTTAATTGACACTTGTCACCCTCAGAGGAAACTCCATGCCACTTGGTGACTGCTTCCCCTCCTATCGGAACTTAGGAAAAAATAATATATCTGCATGGCTGCACTTTTGAAATAATATTAAAATATTCCCTCCCTTTTCCCTTATTCGGTGGAGTAGGCCCTGTCTCTTTTTCGTCTAAGCCATCCAATGTGCAATGTTATATTATATTAATATTTTATGATTTTAATTACATACGATGTCCAACTTACTATCCTCATCCATTTCCCTGCGCACTATGCACACTTACCCGGGTGCACGCAACACATAAATTGTTCGCACCCTATCTTTGATATCATACTATGTGCACCATTTTACTGTGTGTCACAACAAAAATTAATGTCATGGATCACGAGCCTCAAAACTTATTACATCAGGCACTCCAACCTCAATACATGTGCATTCATGTATAATTTGACTCCGTGCACTTTCCAGATCACTAGCGTTCACTTACTAGTGTGTGCAACACCATGACTCTGGTAACAATTCATGCGCACTACTCTAGTGTGCGCAACAACAAAAATAAGTTCCATTGGCTCACCAACCTACACATACAATTAAAAAGAGTTCTAGATCAGGGATATTACATATGTCCATTGGGTTGTCCAGTTGATTTGAATATTGCATTTTCTACCATAAAGAGCCTCAAAAAAACTCATTTTCAATGACTTTTGATAGCCATTGTTGTAGGTGAACTCTACCAAGGGTAGATATTCTTCCCATTTCTTGGGTTGGTGCATCACATGCATCCTTAACATGTCTTCTAATACCTAGTTTACCCTCTCTGTCTTCCAATCATTTTTAGGGTGGTAGGCTATACTAAATAACATTTTAGTCCCAAAACCAACAAACAAAGACTTTCAAAATTTTGCAGTAAATTTAGTGTCTTTGTCTAATATGATTTCCTTAGGTATTCCATGCAACCTAAATATTTATTTCATGAAAATATTTGCAATGTATATTTCCTAGTTGTCTTTACAGGGATAAAGTGAGAAGCCTTTCTCATCTTGTCCACAACTACCATAATGACATCATTATGTTTGTTTGATTTAGGTAATCCTGTGATAAAATCCATGGAGATGGTTTCCCATTTCCATTATGGGATTGGCAGGCGCTGCAATATCTTTGTTGGATGCTTGTGCTCAACTTTAACCTACTTCCATTATGAACACTTAACCAAGTAGTCAGCGATGTCCTTTTTCATCCATGGCCAATAGAAAAATTTCTTAGTGGTTGTTATCATCTTTGGATAACTAGGATGACCAGTATATGGTCTTTTATGTGTTTCATCCATGACAAACCTCTTCAAGTTGTCACAATTTCAGATATACAACCGACCTTTGTAAGTTAGCAGGTCATCACTCAACAATTGATAACCATCATATTTCATCCTTGTGGGTTGTTTCTCTAGATATTTGTTTACTATCTTGAAAAATCATCTACTCACTCTACACTTATAACCTTTTATTTGATGTATGATTCACATGTGCGTATAGCTTCCATGTGAATCACTTTCATGCTTCTACTTAGGGCATATACTACCATATTATGTTTTCCTTTAATGTGTTTGATTTCAAAATAAATTTCACTAAGGAGAGCCATCCACATATATTGGCGTGCATTTAGTTTGGGTTGGTCAAACAAATATCTCAGCCCACTATGGTCTGTCATGAGCACAAATTTTCTTCCTAGGAGGTAATTCCTCCACATTTTCAAAGCATGTGCTATAACAGCCAATTCCAAGTTATGTGTCACATAATTTATTTCATGTTCATTTAATTTTGTGGATTCATAACAAATCACATTCACTTATTTCATAAGGAATCCTCCATGTCCTTCCTTGCAAGCATTTGTTCACACAAAGAAATCCTTGTTTSGATATGCAATTTTCAATACAATTGCATGGGTTAATAGGCACTWCTACAAGAATATRYTCTATTGAGAAATAAGTTATATTAAGAAATCAATGCCTCTTTTTGGAGATAAACCTASTACCTCTTCAGGAAACACRTMTTTATATTCTCYTGGTAAAGGATGATCCTCTAGGCTCAGTTTATTGTCCTCAACAGAGTTCAGTACATGTATTTCATACAAGAGACATCCTTTTMTGAAATACTTATTCACTTGAAGGGATGATATTTGTCTCACTAAGATAGRATTTTKGATTCCTTGTAGGATCCTTTTCTTCCCTTCCTCTTCTTCMMATTCCAATGCTTTTTTTATATCARTCCAACTTGGATTTATGGGAAGCCAACCAATCCATGCCTATMAACATGTCATAAAATACTAAAGGAARTATGTTTAGGGTTTCTTGGGTGGGCAATCCATTCATAATTAATTGACATGTTGGTATGGAATTTGTTACTTTCCTTTTTGTTCTAGTGGCTAGTTGTACCAGCCATGGTTTTAAGCATGTTTTACTTGTTGTAGTTTACATTTCTCAATAGTTTGAGGGACAACGTAACTCAAATTAGAACCAAGGTAAATTAAAATAGAAACAAGATGGTTGGAAATCATACCTTCCATCTCCACCACTGTGGCTTGGTGGTTAACTTGTCTATTATCTAGGGATGCATAAATTTGTGGCATGCTCCTAGCCACATCATTAACTGTGGTAGCCTCATGGAAATTGTAGACTCTTCTACTTTCTTGCTTCCTTTGAGGGAAATCTGTTACCAATTTTTCTTCTCCACATCCTTAACATTTCAATGGTTCTCTCTTTGTATTATTAGTATTTCCTCGGGTTGATACAAAGGGTTTATTTCCACACTAAGATGGGAAATTCATTTGATACACACTCTTAGTGGGAAGGCTCATCTTAAGAATTTTCCCATGATTTTTAAACCTTGAGGGTTTAAACCCATTCTTCTTGAATCCCTATTTACTTTTCTTCTTACAATCCTTATGAGGTTATGTCTTGTGCTTGAATTTCTCATAACAATACCTTGCCTTATCAATAGTGTCTTCTAAGGTCTTTGGTTCATCAAACTCATTTATTTCTTGAAAGGATTGAGGCATCCCACTAATGAATCATTGCATATTCACATTTTATTCCTTTGTATAGGGCACATACCTTATTAGATCAAGAAATGTGTTAACATATTCATTTGTTGTGAGTTGTACTAGCTTGAGTTCATAGAAATCCTTAGTCTTTTCATCATAGTACCTTTAAGACATGTATTTTTCCTTGAATTATTTTTCAAACTCCCTCCAAGACAGTTCTTTCTCACATATTCCCTTTACATTTCTAAGTTCATCTCACCAAATAGAGGCTTTTACAATCAAGTTGAAAATTTGTATTCGAGCCTTCAAGTTTTCAGAGTAGTCATGAACTCTGAATTACTTTTTTAGGCTATGTATCCAAGTTTCAACTTCTTCCCCCTTTTAAATATCCCCATTAAAAGGGGGTGGCTTGGATTTCTTAAACTCTTCAGGGTCATGGATCTTGGAATGTTTCCTCCTCTTTCTTCTCCTCTGAGAATGTGAAGTGGTCCCATTGTTGAACAGTTCCTTGGAGCTTTCATCTCCCTCACTAGAAGATTCCCCAGATGAAACATTGTTGTTAGCATGCCTCTTGGCTCCATGTTGGGCCTTCTTTGAGGTGCTTATTCTTGTATTTCTACTTTCAGGTCCATGTTTTTGTATCTTAGTTGGACTCTGTGTTTCTTCGATTCTTTTATGTCCACATTGTTGGTTGGTGGCCCATGTTGCAGTTTCATCTATATGTTTGACAAGATTTGTAGCAATACTGCACTTATTTCAGTTTTATTTTCTTATTATTTTATAAGTATTTCATTGTATGCTTTAAATATTTTTAATTCTACCATAAGGCTTCTTACAGTTTAAGCCAAATTTGGAGGGATTTCCACCATTCTCCTTTCATACAATTATTCTTCTCTGTTATGGGAGCCCTCTCCCATTTCATGACGTGTCACCATTATTTACGTTGTGATCTCCTTGATTTCCACTGACAGGTTAATTGTTTATAATCAACATTTTATGTTAATTAAATATCCATTATTTTATAATCAACACAAATAATTCTCTGTATAGTAAAATCAAATTCATTATTAATCCTATAATAATGTCATATAGACCAAATTTAAACATGCAAAAGCATTTGAAAGTTTTAACCTTCTTTTTAGTAGTAAAGATTTTGTACACTCTTATGTATAGGGTAGGGTAGGGTTCCCTCCCCTTTAAAATTTATTCTCCAAGGAGATTTATTAGACTCTTTCCTAATCCTAAGTAGGCCAAGTGTTGTTTCCTACTCTGTTACCACTATGTAAGACACTCGACCCCCTAATCATTACTTAGGATAATGGGGTGTTAAAATTCCTCTTCCACCTTGTGCATTATCTCTCTAATAAAACCTCAAAGATAGATTCATTTTGCAGAGAGATTTCCAATGATTGTACCCATTCTCAAAACCGAGTTCTAGATTCAAATATACAACCTCTCAAAGTTTTCTGGGATCTCATGGTTAAAATCCACTTCACTTCCACGTGGAACCTTGTCACTCATTCCATCTAACATGGTACTGACATGGTGCTAATGCGGGACCTACTTAACTAGTTGTCTCAAAGTTTTATACCAACACAAGCCTAATTCCATCATCACCTTTTCTATGGTTGAGCTCCAAATACTCAACGTGAAAGGTCCGACAACGATCCACCTATCAGTCCCCTCCTATATCCGACAATCCTCAGGAAAAGCTTCCGATGTCTCTATTTTTTTTTACGATACTAACTATTGCAGAGGTTAATATCCAAGTCTTTGAAGTTCCTAATAGTCCAGGAATGGGACCCACAAGGATCCATGCTTGAGTTTTCATCTCGTCCATCCACCTATCAACAGATGTCATTAACCCCAACATATCATTGTCATAGACACTCATCCCTACCCATGCCATGGGACCATGCTTGAAATCCTTCGACGAATGACCAAGATTTGACGTCCTCTCGATCCGACGATCAAGATGACAATTAAAGCCATCAAGTCTTTCTAGTATTTTAGAGTCCACTACTGTCTTGTCAACCCTTTCATTGGAAACATGTTTCCCCAGAATGGTTATGATAGTTTCCATTATGGCATGCCATTGCATCTCTCAATTGGGACCTAAAATAATCTACGACGGAGATCATTCCTTTCCATAATTGACAAATCTCGATCTCTCTCTTGTATCTCTTATTGTAGTCGAAACTCTTGGTCCATCTCTCAACTTCACCAACATTCCAAGCCCCAACGACGATGCATATTACATTGATGGTTCAAATCTCTTACTCTATATATCTTAGGGATAGGCTTAAAAAACATATCCCTGAACTTAAAACCAATAGGGACTCACACTCAGTCCCTTCTACCAATTATGGGATGACACATGAATCAACCCACGGCTTGACAGATGGACTGATGTGGCTATACATGTCATCACAAGGATGACACATGGCCCTATCACTTCCTTCCATATATCATGACATGTGTTTCTTCCACATCATCTAGACATCATTCTCCTCTCTCCTCTTTCAGACAAGAACTATGATGAAATGACAGTGGCGGCTAACTCTCACCCAAATCAATGAAACTCATTATTCCCTTTAGGGACTTCATCATTGTCTAAATTTCCTCACACATCACTCACTCACACATCCTCTATTCCTTGATGTTGATGCATCTGGAACCAATGGTAAATATCACGTTGGATTTGTCTCCACCAAATCAATGGTCCACATCCCATTTTATAGAACCTCGTCATCATTAGTGGACTTCATATGAGTCCCAACACTCTATCATTCCCAACAATAATTATTTTTCCAATGAAGGGATATGATCTCTCACCCTACAGATCTGATGGAAAGGATTTAAAATGGTGGTCCAAAGGGCCTACTCACTCAATGGGGCCCACTCTCCTCCTATCGACCAATTATGTGTCACCATGCACCATTCTCGAGTACGTCAACTATTATGTTGGCGTGTGACTTCACAATGACAACAACTCTCCCACTAAGCCCCTTTTATTTGTTAGATCTTTTTTGTTTTCTCTCCTCCTCACCTCTTGAGATATTCCAACAATCTCACCCTTAAACATATGGATGAGATCTAACCACCCCATCAAATCAACAATTGTTATTCTTCCCAACTTAAAACACTAGAGTTTTGAAAGGAAAAGAATATGGTTTTGGGACTTAACCATTCCGGGAATTTTACAGGTTCTTCGCAGGGATTTTACCAGAACCTCTTCACTCTAGGCTCCACTCCCAAAGAAAATATGTTCTAAATAAATCTCACTAGATAAATAACCCATCCTTGGATGGTTGGGTTTGACTCGTGCTATGGAATTGTCGGCTACTAAATCTATCTGACTCCATAGACATTAAACAAGTTATAGGTAACAACTTGGACTTAGTTGTCCTATAGCCTTTACACTACATCAATGTACTATTTGGAACTATGGTTCCCCCATACCCATGTGTGTCTTATGAGGGTTTGAAATTCTGCAAGCCCTCCTTTTCAGGGATAATTTTAAGTATGGAAATTTATATTAAATTGTATAAATATGGGCTAATCTTACGAGTCCTTAATATGCAAAATGTAAAATGTTTGGTGATAGTTTTGTAAAAATATTGAAATTTATAAGGATTTTATATAGTTTCTATAATTTTGGTGAATTTTAAGGTAAAATAATTTTATTATATGGAATTTGGGTGAATTGTTTTTAGAAAAAAGGAAATTGGTGATTCTTTTTTTGGGAAAAACCATGGAAAATTATCTCATTAGTGAAATTTAGCCCCTAAAATCGTTTATGCTCCTTTTTTCTGAACACAAAGTATTTACGACCTCCTCTGGCCTCTTCACTCAATTATTTCTTTGAAGGATATCATAAGATATAACCATCCATGTAGTTCTACTATCTTTTAGATACAAAGACTTTCCAATAAAACAAGCATTAATACTACTAATCGGGTATACACATTCACAACATCAATACAAGCCACAAGGTCCTCACTCAATGAACAAGTGAGATAGCGCCTTTCTTCATGGGATATTAAACAATACCCCTAATTTCACTAGATATTGATAAATATATCCAAAAATCCTTTTTTTGAACCCCCATCCCAATACATCTTTCCAATAAAAGAAACCCCTATTTTTACCAGATACCATTTTTATATCCCCCAATACCTATAAACCCCTTGAGACTCGAAATCCCACTCCAATACATACAATATATTGACTTTATTTTTCTAAATTTGAAAAACCCTTATGAACATGATAAGATATTGGTCAACATGGTGAAGCCCCCGTGATATAACCATTCCAACCATTAAGTTTATTAACATACATCCACATTCATGGATATAATAGAGGCATAATCGTTTTTCTTTACTATTTACATAGAGTATACAAATAATTATATAGATTCAGAAGGTACTAGTAATTGTTGAAGGGTGTGCCAATTTCAACCCAACAATATGCACAATTGCACCAGCTATCTCTACAGTTGGCCAACCCCTAGCCAAAGTATGATTCCATGAGAGTAATTTCTCATTTTGCTCAGCCAAAAACAAGGGATGAAGGCTACTCTCCTTCTCCCAGAGGAACCTGACAACCATGTCTCCAAACCACCAAGCAAGGGGGGCTGATGTGATTTCTCACTCAAACACTAAAACTTCTACAACCCCATTTATCAACTTGATATGAAGACATTTTCTAACAGTTCTTGTGCCTAGAAAAATGTATTTTTCCACTTCTTCTCTATTATGATATGAACTAGAGAAATCTCACAAGTTACTCTCACACATAATTATTCTCTCAATCCAACCATGCTCAATTTTTATCCCCCTTGTCCTTTTCCCCATGATTTTCCTATTTTCCTTCCTTCGTCAACAAGATTTCATGGGCCAAATCAAGAAAATTCCAAATGGGTACTCTACCCATCCTATCATTGATTCTTGAGGAAGACTCTCCAACTACCATATTGACTGGTAAATAATTTTTTTAGGACAAAGGACGCTTCTAGGTCTAAGCATTTCAAATCCAGCAACATACTTCCTGGAAAGGGTCATCTCAATCAATGATAGTTCCCCTTCCCATCTCTTCTCATGACATCATCTCTCTATAAGAAACACCTTCAGCGGTTATTCAAAAAATTTCCTTTTTATATTAGTCAACCAACATATGTTTACATCACATTCTTTAGACATGGTTCATTATCTTTCAAAATTCACACATAACAATCCTATCCATAATTTTACAATGATAGCAATTATATTTAAAAGTTGGGGGAAACATGGGTATTACACACCTCATGTGGTATCTCCTCTTCCTCATAGTCACAAACAATATATGAAGGATTTGTCTATCACTAAAATGTGTGTATGGGATCCTTTTATGTAGATGTTGCGCTGCTCTTTATTTAATAGAATTTCTTATTTCATCCCAAGATTTTGGTATTCTTTAGGTATCTCTCTAGTGACAATATAAAAAATCTATCAATGTGAAATTTTTCCATTTCCAATTTTTGAAACATATTTTTCTAATCAACTTGTATCTTCATAAGATGATTCTTTGTCTTCTATCAAGATAGATATTCACCTTAATTCATGATCATCTCTACCATGTGCTAAAACATTTGTATTCACATCATAAAACAATTAAGTAACATGAGAATGTAGTATATTGGATTCAGTTAATAATATAATGTACACTTTACATTTCACTAAAACAATGTAGAGAAATTCATACCTTGGCTAACATGCATAGAGTGACTACAACTGAAACTCTTCAAATTCAATCTCATGCCACTCAATAATCCTCGTCAATATGTAGACTGTATTTTAATGTACACACACACATATCTTTTCTAAAATAGAAAACATAGTAAAATAAGTAACTATTATTAGTAAATGTTGATACTGAGAGGGGGCTGAATCAATATCAGGGACAATTTTAAACACTTTTCAAGTTATACTTCAACCAAATTATATATTTAATTTATATCCAATGAACAATGAAGAATAGTAGAAGAGATATACCAATACACCATGCACAATATATGAAAAGTAATCATAAGTTATTGTTCAACGAAAGTATTGACGAGATGGAATGACCCATTCAATCAATTGAGGGAAAACACCCAGTGGCAGGTCCCAATTAGACCGACTCTCATTTGGGATAGTGCTTTCGACCAGATTTTGGCCTGGTTACCAACTAACTAAAATACTAACAAAAATCTAACTAAATACTAGCTAAAATATGAATCTGAGAACCGAAGGTTCTCAGATGAATTAAAAAAATAATGAGAAAAATAAAAGAAACACAATTAAATGACCTTAAATGCAGAGATATGACCAATAATCCAATATGCAATTTAAACCTAATGTTATTTAATCTAACCTTTCCTGATTATGATCATAATAACATAATAAATGAATACAGTGAAAGATGTATATTACTTGATTATAATAAGTTCATGGCACAAGTTATATGAATATTTGATAGCATAATTTGTATGAACCATGGAATTGATAAATTTAATGTGATCATGTTATTTCTGAGAAATCATGATAACTGTAAAATGAAAATATTAATTTTGAAGTAATTCGTCAACTAACATTCACAAGTTACAAACAGAGAAATGCATAAACAGAAAAATCTCATTCACACATATCAATACCATAATCTTTAGATTCAGAATGTCTCTTGGATTCAAAAAATAACTTTCAATAACAATGTTGTCCTGCTAAGTTCTAAGCCCAAAATCCATTTCAAATGGGTAGAGCCCCCTTTATATAGTGAGGGGCCTCCCTTTAAAATTGTTTTTCATGATGATTATAGAAATTTGAGGCATTTCACAAAAAGGACTCTTCATTTTCCATCAAATATTACAGTATCACGAGAAAACATCTAGACAAAAAATGGAAAATTTAGCAATCATGACATGGTATGCTCCTGTTGTTGGTCTTGCTATTCCTTCCAAGTTGAATAGTCATTAAAAATTCTCTTAAGGTTGCTCGATTGCAATCTCTCTAAGACTGATTCTCCATTACATAATTATGCGGCCACTTCTTGTTGTAACCACTCAACCATGACATTTACAAAGGATCGAATCTTTTGGATAAGCCGAGTAGGAAATAACAAATGCTCATCAATTGATTTTTCATCAAAAAGCATCAAATATTAAATGTTTGTATGACTGGCCTTCTTTAAATCTTCCACTTCAACCACCCTAGCACTGACAGAATTTGTTTCATCTATTGATTGTAATGGATGTATTCATGCCTCTTTTACGACATCATAAGAATTTTTCCACAATTGTGCACATGTGTCAGCAACCACCCATTGGGTGCAATGGACAATCTCGAAGATAGGTTTTCTGGTGTCAAACAACATTCGATACCTAAGTATTTCTCTTTTCAAATAAACTGGTAGGGAGGTAGGTATAGGTTGTAGCCTGTCTTGTTATTTTAACATATCCTCAAAATCCTCACTATCTTCTCTATACCTTTCTTGAGTCTCAATCGAAGTACTCTACAGATTTAATTGTTCTTTCCTCTCTACTTATATATTGATCAGTAGACCAAGGATCTCGTTCTTTACCTTAGTTATATCTTCACTGACAACCAGTGCTTGATCTTTCATGTATTCCATGGTACCTGTTGAGGCACTAGTATTTTCTTGAGCGACACTAAGTTTATGTTTTTCTAACTCCTCTCTGTGAGTGTCCTGTAGGAATTTCATCCTCTTTTCAAACTCTTCATTCATGTCGTCTCTTTGTGCCTGTAGAGCACCACTTATCTTACATGAGTTTAGGATTTCATTTGCGCTGACAACTTCCTAGACATACATGTCGAATTGGTCTCTTACGTCCTTTAGCTCTATTTCAAGCTCTGTTACCCAGGTCCTAGCAGTGTTCAAGGAATTAGTTACCTCCAAAACAAAGGAGACATTTAATCATGCGAAATCATTGAGCATTGAATCCATTTGAACTCCATTCTCCTCAGGATCAGGATCGATCTTCCATTGCAAAATCCTTCCTGCATGTGACTTTGATTTGGATTCCTCTCCTCTTTTTCTTTTCGAAGATCTCTTCTCGATACCTCTATTTTTGTTTTCAGAATAGTAGTCTCCAACAGCGACTACATATCCTTCAAAATTTAGAGCCTGAGAAGAAAGGGAGGAATCCCGTGGTATGGAGATAATGGGGGTATACTCTAGAGGAGGTATATTCATGATGCCTAGGGTGGTCATCGACGGGCTTCATGGGTCCTGTTTTATATTATGTTTCATAATCTCATCATCTTTCCTCTTTGCTTCATATTCTTCTGCCAATCGCTTCCCCTCTGCCTCTTCAAAAAAAAATTTGGCTTGTTCTTCATCAGTTATCCTTTTGGCCTCCTCATCCTCTGTTAATTGTTTAGCTTCCTCTTCTTTCTTCTTCTATAAAGAGTCCTTATGTGTTGCTTGTTCACGTTTTGTTCTAATATTTTCCTCAGGTTGTCTTCTCTGAAATTCTTTCTCTTCCTAGAGCCTTTTTTGCTAAGGTTGTTCTTCCTTTTTGTTTTTCTCTTATTCTTTGACACTTCTGGTATCTTTCTCTTGCTGACACAACTTCTAGAATTGGGACAAAGTTTCCGTCTTGAACTCTTCTTGTTCGAGATCAAGTTATTTATTTTCAGTGTCATGGGGTAGATGGTGTAGGACCACATCATACGAGAGTACTCCTTTAAACTTATCCTCCTCAAAATCCACAATATCAATATTTGGATGAGTGAGACTGATAGACTTGACGTGATTGATAGCCAGTTCATGAGGATCATGGCCTTTGGGTTCACCCAAGCATAGGATTAACTCATGTAAGGTCTCATCTTCCTTCCTTATGTGTTAAGCATTGGAGATGGAAAAACTTCCAATGTGGAGAGGGAAGACTGGACACAGTCTTTTACTATTGGTTTGCAACAATGGGGTGACCCCGAACCCCATTGTTTGATATGTTATTTCTCTTATCAACAATCGTTTTGGGACGAAATAAGGCAAGATATGTGGGGCCTCGATGGTCCCTTAAACCCTCATGAATGAATAATACTTGTAGAAAAAACAATCGGCCACCCCTTTCATCCCATTTCTGGCCTCAAAGGATATCATCTGTCTGGGGAAGCCGAAAAGGACTGAAAGCAGAGGTGCAAGGAATAAATTGCAAATCTCATAAAAATGTTGTTTGAAATTTATGCTCCACAATTGGGAGCAATACACATGAATGGGGTGAAGACTTTGGTTCCAATTCCATCCCAATTCAAGAAAATGAACTGATGAACAAATGGAATCTATCATATAATAAAACATATAAAAACATGGATTTTTCATACTCGGGATATTTTTAGAATGTAGGAAAATGTTAAAGGCCAAGATATCCACCCAGTTATATATGTCATGTCTTAATGATGGTGTTCTCTAATGGAATCCAATCAATTTGTAAGTGTGTACTCTTCTCTTCTCTATATAATTGGAAAAGCATGGTCATCAATAGATTGTAAGGGGTTTTAAGCCTGTGGGTGGGGACCATTTTCTATCCATGTTTAATATTTTCATCCTCATATTCCCACCAGTGTTGCATCTGTTTCACTAGTCCTTTACGTACCTAAGAGAACCCTTTTGGGAAAGGTTCATTCAGCGAGCAAGTAGGAGTGGTGAGGTGATACCTGAAGCTAATATCCTCTGGTGTGAGAGAATATACTCATGCTCCTTATTTTCTCATGATGAGCATTGTGGAAGCGTCAAATTGTTTGAGGCACCACTGTGTTTCCTCGTTATATGGGAATAGATCTGGCCTGGCAGCTACCCGGTGAATTCTACTTGTTAGGATATTTTGGTACACCTCTAAGACTTCGTTGTCTTCAGGAAACTCTATGGATTCAAAAATCCTATGGATCTCTTCAAATCCTAGGAGGTGTTCCTCGCTACTATGAGGAATTTTATCAGTCACCAGAGTTTCGACCATTTGGGACGATGATTCGGGGCCTGCGGGACCCTAGAAGTAAACCAAAATCCTAGGTCTTTTGGGATTTTGGCTCACCATGATGAATAACCAGATTAACCTACAATAACATGTTTAAATGAAATATAAGTTTATATTGTGTATAAATCATTAGTTTTAATAATGAAAACTGGTTAAACGATAGAAAACCAAAGGTTACCAGTAAGTAAGAATTTTTAGTAACAGAGATGACAATCAGAGTGAGCAAGGGAGTCCAGACAAAAATCAAACTCCACCAACTAAGTTTTGAAATATTACGGTGCAAGTTTTGTCTTGAAAGGGTGTTTTTATAACTCGCAATGCACATTCAATTAGAATGAGTATGGCATAACTCAGGTGTGTACGAGGATCTTCCAAAATATGATCTTAACTTTTCTCATTAATACACGTCATTTCCAAAATTAAATCTTATTAAGTGGGCTAGGCACATTGATTAAAACATTGGGGGGAGCACTAAACCACATCCTCGGATAAGACCATTATCAGGGTCAAGCTTCCAGAGTATGAAATATCGAGGTTTTTTTTTTTTGAATTCCGACTGGAAAGGTATCGAAGGTATATTCCCTAAATTGTGGGCAAATGTGTGGGAACAATGCATCAACCAATGAATAGTAATATGGACTGAGGTGGGACCCATTGATTTATTGACATTGGGGTAAATCATGATGAGTGAAAAACTAAAACCCGAGGGAAACGAATCGATGGAATATTCATTGCTTAGAAAGGCACACTAAACCATGTGTTTTACTGGATTTCAGGGTTTGGATGTCGAGGTTTTGAAAGATATGGAAAGTTTGAGCTCCAATGATAAAGGTATCGAAGAATATTCTTTTGTCTTAGGAGAACTTGCGGGACACGCACGAGAAGGGTCAAAAAGGCCATTGGAGTTTTCTTTTCAGAGTGCAATGAGATGATGTTTAAAATGGGTCCCGATAAGGATGGTATTGAAGGTAACATTCCTTCGATATGTTAGAAACATGATTATATTATGCAAGCGATAAAGACAATTTATTCAAGAAAGGAATAAAACGTGGCAGACAAGAGTCCAATCTTTGGATGCCACTTGAGAAAGTGGTCACTTGACAGGTTAGCATGAATTTTGGGGTGTTGTGCAAGAAAGTAGGATAATATCTAGAATGATCAGAGTGCTAAGATCAGAGTTTAAAAAAGAATGCGTTAAAGAATTCGATCCCGCAACAGAGTTGGTTAGGGCTATGGTTTTCTTAGAGAAGTAAGGATACCAGTCTTGTAGGGAAAAATATAGGCACAAAAAGAAAAATGAGAAAATATTTTGGGGGCCCTATACAATTTAGAAATATGGGGATGTTGTTGTGGGATGCTCCATAATAGAAAGAAATGACTTCCAAGGGAAGCTACAACTTCCAAGTTCAAGGGAGGATTAACCCTCCAAAGGAAGATATAACTTCCAGTATCAAGAGAGGGTTTAACCCTCTATCCTTGCCCCCTCCTTCCACCGAAAAATATATAAGAGATAATAAACCTTTACATAAAAATATCACCATCAACCAAAATACAACCATTACATAGAGCCTATGTTGCAATTACCAAAAATAGTCTTTAGATCATGTGCCAAAAAATCACCAAGATATATATTCCTTAGAAACTCCTCAAGCCTTTTCTCAGATATGCAACATGTCTTCTTGCAGCCTGTGTATGTACGCTCCCTGGCTTCTTGCAACATGTGTATGTACATGACCTATCCTCTTGTATCCCGCATACAACCTCATAAAACTAATGTTTCCAGTTTTCTGAAATTCCAAAACTTTCGTCCCTTTAGACTTCTGCCACCTCAGACTTTTCTCCTTACTGAACTCTACACATACACCTAACACAAGTGCAAACCCACTTATGCCAGCTCCATCACAGTTGCTTGGATGATACAAATGAAGGATATTCAATGTGTATTTATACTCTTTATGACACTTCCTTTTAACATTAGGGACGACCTATCAATTTCTTATTTTGTAATTCTTTTATTTAATTATCTTCAGGATCGACCTGTAAATTCACATGTTCATATTCAATGAATAATTTCTCCTCAACCATAATGATCCACATGACGTACCACCTATCACCGGAAATGGCATGACGTATACTATCCATCCATGCATGTTTTATCTACATGCATAATTTTCTCCATGTACATGTACCCTCATCAATTGTGGGGTCCAAAACCAATAACTAGGGTTGACATCAATGACAACAACCAATCTTCCAATAGTAAAATCAATTTTTTTCCTCTTGATCTTATAATAAGAAATAAAAATTCATATTACCTCAAAAACATCCACTTTATACTAAACTCAAGAATCTTAAACCACATTAGGCTATAAATCTTGATTAAAAATATCGTATACATGTACATATTCCTTCAAAAGTGATTAAACAATATATGAGCATGGTTTTTCTACTCTTGCTCATAAAAAATTGCATGATTATATCAAAACATTATCGATATGTTGCAATTTTATGAGTTGGGAACCAAAACTCAACAAACCCTTGGAAAATATTGATACATAATCATTTTAGGAAATATGGGATACTTMACTATTATAAATAAACCATYTAAAATTAGTGAAATKGATATCAATWGTAAATAATGGAACAATGGATTTACTATTATGTGAAGCCTTGGATTATAACATTGTATTCCAATCCAAATTACTTGTAATTATTGAATTTTGTTGTAATTATCAGTATTATTATGGAAAAAGAGATATCAAAAAACTTTGAAAGTCTTACCAAGGGGGGAATTAGTGAATGCTAGGTACAAGGGCTACATAATTCTTGTCATGATTTATTCAATTTTTCACTAAAATGGTTAGATTTTATATTAAAAAAAAGATACAACCACACCAAACATATTGATAATACAAAACTTAAGAAGGTATATAATACAAAATTGTGCCTAACACCCGACTAAATCTCTATTATTTTGAACTAGTTAAAACATGAGCACTACCGACTTTTTTTACAACTTCAGCAGAGTCAAATGACTTGCATCACCTCACCAAGACACTCATACACAAATTCGTCACCAAGACTCTCTCTATAGTAACCATCTCCACATCCTCCTACTATGCACCTCAAATGTACCTTCAATCGTCGACTTGTTGTCTCTTTGTTTCTGCGGACTTCACAGACTTTGATTCTACCTCACACATGCCTCCAACAGACCTGCATTTCTAGACTTAGCCAAAATCGGCTCGAGAAAAGGTCTCCCAACTCTGTCCACAAAATCCTCCTCAAGGTAGCACAATTCCTCCCATGTGGAGTGACTTGGATCCTTGAGGGAGACCACCCTCTTCATTTTCTTTATAACAGAAAATCTCTATTACTCTCCTTTATCGTCCAAACCTTACCTTCCTTAGTTTTTCACCCTTGTTCTCTTATAGGAACTTTAAAGGTCACCATCGCAACCCATCGCATCCTTTGGGGGTGTCATGACACTTCACAAACCCATGTCAAAATGAAGCTTTGTGCCCCTTCATGGACCCATTCGCCCAAATGAGCCCATACACTCATCGATCATTATGCCCCTTGGAACCATCATTCCCAACCTTGGTGCGCACCTCATGTTGGCATGCCCCAATATCTTGGTTTCTTCATACTTAGGAAATCCCCTTGGCATGTTCACATGCCCAAGGAATCCACTTTCCCAACTTAGGTGTCGAAGCAACCCCAAGTTATGTCTCCTTGAGGACTTGGGTGAAGGTATCCATGTCCATCTAGTTGAATGCCTTACATCCTCCCCCACATCAAGTCATTTTCATCCCCAGAAACATCCACAAAATCTATGATCTCCAAGTCTCCACCCAAAATCATTCCTCTGCTACAACTAAGTTTCATGGAAACAACAAGTTTTGTGCCTATTGGAAACCCAAAATTCTACCAAAGTATAAAACCTAAGTTTTCCTACGAAGTGGAAACTCCAAGTTTCCACAAAAAAAATTTACAGCCAACTCTGCATGATCTATTTCCTGACACAATGTAGTCACTTTACCCAATTCCAAGGATGAAATTCACCCAAATATGTTGCAATATTGCACTGCGATGTTGCTTCCTTGCCACTATTTGGTTCCATTGTTTCTATCGTTGCCTACTAGAACTGATTTTTTCCCACTTCACTTCAAAATATTGTATAATTTTTGAACCCCTGTGAACTTGTTATTGTGTCCATACTTCAACCAACATCTCCTTGTATTGATATAATGAATTCCCCCATGATTTGGACTAATTGGGTAGTTATTCCAATTGTCGCGCCCAACTCATGAGAATTCACTTCCTCATTCCCTAACATTTTTTTTTGTTGCATCTTCGTCACTCTATCCAACTCAAAAGACTAATTAAAGTGTCCATCATTTCCTCAATATTTCTACCTTTATATGATCTTCATCAAGGAGATCCTCCACAATGTCTAAGAACTGTACTTAAAACCTACAAGTGTATTTGTACTCTTAATCCCCTTTTCATGTTGTTGTTCTCACACGTGTTGAGAACTAGTTGAATCACGAGTCCATTTGTCACACTTCTTGAGTTTGCACATGCTCATGGTCACTTCCTTTCACAATTCGGTCCATCTACACAAAATCATCATACCAGGACAAGGTCATTGTTCGCCTTGTTGCACTATGAAGTCACCCAGAAACAAAGTTTTCTATGACTACTTGACTCCATTGCCCACCTCATTATACAATTAGCCAATCTTCCCCAAGAATTGCACGTCTGGACTATATTTTCCTCACTACTTTGTCACTCATCCATGTTGTTACATATGCATCTCTATTCCTTGGAATGGTTAGGTTTCACCCTCAAACATACTATCCAAATAAATAGAAACAATCATGCCCAAGTAATATCTTCATGTTGCAATATGCTTGTCTACAAAATCCTGTAAACGAAGGCAAGTCCTCAACTCACCTCCTTTCTTCAAGTCACCTCTCTGTAACTCAACATCTACAATGAGTGTATCCAACATGTCTACACTCCTCAAAATGTCACAATGAACTATCCAAAGTGATCCAGGTAGAATGAGTCACCTCAAAGAACATACATGCCTCAGGCACATTTTCACCAATACTTATGCTAACCTCAACCAACAACCCCAGCGAGATCTTTAAGTCATCGCACAATCATCCACAAGTCACCAAGGTGCATTCTAACTCATCTGATGTCCCATACCAAAAGCAACCAAACACCACCCAATTTACTTGACTCCATATGTCTCCTAGAAAAAAATGGTTTTCACCCACCTCAAGCATCCAAACTCTAGCACTGTCATTATGATAGTCAAGTCATCTCATGAACCAACGAATATAGATAAGGAAGCAAACACCAAGGTGCCTCACCCATACTCTCAACTCGACATGAACAGACTTCACTTTAGATACCTACCCAACACACCTCATCAAAGAGTTAGGAATCTTCCTCAAGCCACCTCCACAATTACATCCGAATATTCCTAAGTTCACAATAGGACTCGTCCAATCAGGTCACCCAACTCAACCAAGCAAGTCACCCAAATCTCTCTACACATTTTCCCAACCAAGGTGTCCCAACTCTGCTACAAGACTTCTTTGAATATGCACCACTTTAGTCACCCTCAAATCTATCAGTTTTCACCATGGAAAGAAAATACACTTGAACCACCAAGTCATCTAAATTCTCTTCAAGTAACTCACTGCAACACTTAAAAATGAAAGAACTTGAAACCAACCATGCCTTTCCAAAGGGAATCCTTCACTACAACCATGTTTTAAGTCTATTTCCTTGGACCTCCACTTTCCTAAGCAACTAACTCTCCGCGTGAACTCTCCTCAATCACTATTCACAACTCCACAAATATGCAAGACCTTTGATACAATACAAGATTGAGTCCATTCATCCACTTTAGAAATTCATCTAAGTCCCAAACTTCATATTCAATCGGCCGAACTCATCTCCAATGTCTTTCCATCTCCACACCTTGACTACTTCCACTTCAAGGCACCATGCACCCACCACCCAACTATCAAGTCATATTGATGTTAACTGACTATTGTAACTCTGTGAATTGTCACCTTGTCGGAAGGTTGCATTCTACCCACCAATGACCCAACTCAACTCAACTATTGTTCTCAGTGATGCATGACACAAATACATCATGATGGAAATGTGCCCATCCAATTGACTACTACGAAGCTACTCGAGGTCACCCCAGGTCATCCAACGCATCCAAGTGCTTCATCTTGCTACAACCCAAAACTTCTTCTATTCACAATGACTTATGTGATCACCCTCTACGTTTCTCTTCTATGATCACTTCTACAGTTAGATCTACGACAAGTGGTACAAAAAATTCTACGTTCATCTTCCTCTCCCAAGTGTTCAGTTCACCCAACAAACTTCGTGCCTAGTCTCTCCAAGGTGTGCACAACAGGTATGGAACTAACTTCGGTCACAAATTGAACCAACCAAGTATTCTTCTGCAATCAAATATGTGATTAGTTCTGCGATGAATTATTCGATCACCCACCATATCTAAGTGCTTTGTTTCACCACAAACTATACTCTCGGTCTATACAAGGTGTGCGCCTAAACCAACCTTCCACCACATTATCAATCGAACCTTTGTCGTAAGTATGACACAAAGTATACAATGAGAAATTTCACTGCACTGAATTGTTCACTAAGTCTATGAGTGTTCCCACCGAAATTCCTTCACAACAAATTGTCTTTAAAGTTTTCTTTGATACCATCTATCATTGATATACTGGTGAAGAGCTCCCCAACCCTTCTCCAAAATATTCAATAAATCTTCTCCATCATTGAGATAATGGTGAATATCTCACCATCCCTTCATCAAAATATGCAATGAATAAGCTTTAATACCATTTCTCATGTCCCCACAACATGCCTTGCAACCGTGCACCTCTTGAGGGTGTGCAACATTGCAACATTTCTCACTTGGTTGTTTCACACCACCAATTATACTTCGTTTGAACTATGCCTCTTCACCTAGAGCATACTCATACTTCTCTCTAGGTTACTAACATTTCACAATCCTACTCAAGTGCAACTCTTATATACTTAGACATTTGTTAAGATATTTAACACTTATATATATTTAAGAATACATCTGTGAGCATGAGAAACCAAGAGAACAACAATAAAACAAACAAGAGAAACATAGATATAGTGAGAGAGAAACAAATTGTGTGTAACACCTGGGTAAGTCTTTATTATTGTGAAACAATTACAACATGAGAACTATCGGCTTAGTATATAACTTCATCAAAGTCAAACGACTTGCCTCACCTCTCCAAGACTCTCTCCATTTCAATCATCTCCATAGCCTCATGTGGTTAGACATTACCCCAACTGTAGACTCATTGTCTCCTCATTTCCACAAACTTCAAAAACTCCAGTTCTTCCTCACACATGCCTCCAACAAACCTACATTTCCATACTTAGCCAAAATCATCCTAAGAGAAACTCACCCAACTATGTCCACCATATCCTCCTCAAGGTAGCACAAGTCCTCCCATGTGGAGCGACTTGGCTCCTTGAGGGAGCTCGCCCTCTTCATTTCCCTCAAAACCACAAAGCTCTCTTAATATCCTGTGTCTTCCAAACCTTTCCTTCCTTGGCTATGTGCCCTTGTTCTCTTATAGGCACTCCAGAGGTCACATCATTTAGGGGTTTCATTCCCCTTCACGAACCCATGTCCAAAAAAATCGCCGTGCCTCTTCACATACCTAGTCGCACAAACAAACCCATGATGTAATCAACCACTATATCCCTTAGGACCGGTACGCCCAAACTTAGTGTGTATGTCATCCCAATGTGCCCCAATCTCTTGGCTACTTCATACTTAATAAATCCCCTTAACATGTTCGCATTACAAAGGAGTCCACTTTCCCAACTTGGGTTTCTAAGCAACACCAAGTTTTGTCTCCTTCAGGACTTAGGTGAAGGTATTTGTGCCCATCTAGCCGAAGGACTTACAAAGAGAACATAACTCTTATAATCCTACAAATCACAAAACAATTAACCCAAAAACAATCAAACACATGCACTAACATCCCAACATAGAGATATGCCACTATAATAAGATATAATTGGGTTCAAGAGCTTGGAGTTATACTACCTTCACACATCTTCATTATAATACATGTTCATGCATTTTCTAAGAAGGGGATTAAGTACACAAACATCTAGTATAAGACCTAGAAAGGTGAGCCACCTCAAGTAAAAACTCTTCATCATTTAGATCTTTGATCTTCTTAACATTTTCAATCAAAATGATATATTTATCTATCTATAAATCTTGTATTTGTAGTAATATTTAGGCACAAGTGATTTACCCAGTAACCAAATCCTATTTTCTTATCATTTAGACTCAACAAAGCTCTCATTAGGAGAGATGTGGGAGATCATGATCCTAGAGCTCAATCCAACCTAGGGCCATAATTACTACTCTTTGGGTAGGAATGAACAATTTCTTGAGTGTAATTTATCATTATATTAAGTTTTTCATATATTAATATAAGCATCATTTTTCACAAACAAAAAAATGATGTTATGTTGTGACTTGTGCATATTATCATATGGGATAATCTTATAATACAAAGAATGCACTAATGTAAACTAGAAATATTACGATCTTAGTTGGTGCTAGAAATTTTTAAGGTCTACTTTTATAATTTAAAAATTGCTAGTTAATCCTCAATTTCAATATATCATTTTCTCACATACCAAGAAATCAAACTCTTTAACTTAGTATTTAAAAAATTGATATTTTCTTATATGTTCAAGTAAAATTACAACATTGGATAAGAGGGTCCATGTCCATATGGCCGCAAATTCCATCTACAACATACCTCATCATATTTGCTTCCATAAATGTCATGAGGTGACCATTTAGCAAATAAGTGACTATAATCCAAATCTAAGAGTGCAGAGAAGGTCACTTTGCACATTTTTCTATTGATAAATTACTAATCCCAATCCCTTTTCCAATATGGACTAAGACATGGACCATTTGGATGCAAATAATAATATGGATCTACCATTCCTTAGATGTGAACTAATAGGTGAAATAATAAATTTCACCATAGAGTCATAAAGTCACTGAAACCCTATAATAGATCAAATCCTCTAATTCAATTTATCTATCAAAAACTATTTTTTCATGTAAATCTGATTTATTTATCCCAAATCGAATTCACGGCTAGATCTAATCGATCTATTAGTGTAGCTCTATTGATGTTTCTTATGTGTGGGTGTCAATTTTATTGCCCCCAAATCCCCAACCAATGCTTATAACACCCTCAAAATTCTTGTAACAACCCCTCCACCAATATATATAAAAAAATACCTATTCGTTGTAGCTTATTAGTTTCATGTATTTTTAGAATAAAAGTAAAATTCATTTTATTATTTATCATTATTGCAAGTAGCTTTACATGCATTGTATAAATAGATATTGATTTCAATAACTTATCATACTCTATATAAATAGATATGGATTTTACTTGTGTAATAGAAAATGTTAAATAATTAAAGAAAAATGTAGATGTTCATTATCATATTATAAAATGTTAAATAATTAAAGAAAAATGTAGATGTCCATTATCATATTATATTTTAATTCAAAATTGTTCAACGCAATTATTTGATTTGTTTATTTTAAAGATAAGAAATATTTTGAGATTATTGATGGTTTTTGATGTTTGGATGCATTAAAGATAATGAAATGTTGTTATTTATTTTTTTCAAGATTATAGGCTTAATTAGGTAAGGGAATCTAGTGAGACTCAGCAATCTCAACAAATATTAATAATAGTCGGTTAAAGATTTGATCCAAAACTTTATTTATAATAACCACAACACTCATCCATCAGACCTAATCCACCAAACTAAAATACAGTTATTTATATTCTATGTTTTATATATTACAATTAAATGCACAAATTACAATGCCACCCAACTAAAATGTTGTCATCTATTTATGTTCTATGTTTTGCTATAAATCATCCCATATTGCAAGTGAAGGCACACACTCTCTAAAATTAACATAATTATAAAAAAGATGATGTTATTTTAGATTTTAATGTCTATGTATTCATTCTTCATGTTTTATATCTACATTTTTTTTAATAATAAAAAAAGCAGGGACCGTGGTACTCATATCCCTTGTGATAAACGGTTGATATCTAAACTAGCACAGCTACATAATTGTGGTTGATAAACGCCGAAAGGTTGATAAGATGAAAAAAATCCTTAAAAGAATATATTAAATTTTATTATCGATTAGCAAATAAATGGTTGAGCTTCATTTATTTGGTGTTAATATTTTATTAATCACTTACATGGCAATCAGTTAGTATCAAAGTAATTTTTAAATATGATTAGGTAAATGTAAAAAAGTAAACACATAAACGGATGTCTTTATAATAGCTAGGAAGTTAATGATTGAAATCACAGCCATTTATTTTGTGTGACTAGTAAGAATATTCCAGCCATATTTAATCATGTCCATAGAAAACTTATTAAGCACTAAACCCTTATTAAATTTTCCCATTGTCAATAGGTGTATGCCTTTTGACGTAATTACATTGCTATGATACTAATGCTTTGTAAAATTATCAATTTTTTTTTATAAGTAAAAAAGGGTGGTGCCTATTATATTACCATATCCAAAATAGCCAAAATACAAAACTGTAGATGATGCCAGTTGTCCTGCCTGAGTAGGAAACCAGGATAGTTGGGCATCCATGTCCATTTGTCACACAGTGTGCATAGTTGTCAGAATTAACAGAGTTGACAGTGCGACGTCCTGCCCGAAGGAATCCAGGACTTACAGTTGCAAGCTTAAAATTGTTTCTTCTAGCTAGCACTAAAATAACCTAGTAACTATCTATCCTAAAACACAAAATAAAATAACAACACCAAAACCAGAGTCGGGTGTTAAGCATTGAGTAACCTTTGTACTGAGCTGCTTGTCCTAGACCTCGGAGTCCCTCCATCTCGTTGGGAACGAGTAGGGTCTTGCGTAGGTCGGACATTGCTTCTTTGATGATGCTCTGGAGTGGGCCGCAAAGAACATGTCGAGCCGCTGGTCCATTCGCATGAGGCGGAAGATTTGATCATCCAACTTGTCCCTTATCTCGAAAACAAGATTGAGGCCTCCCCAGTTGCCTGAAGGTGGCTGCTCTGAGAAGTGGCTACCCATGAATTCCTCGCTGGCGGTCGCCTCTGCTTCCGGTGTCCTGTGCCCTTGGCGAGCTCGGCTTGGGTCCTCTGCATCCTTGGTAGGCTCGGGAGGAGCCTCCTCTTCTATGAAACAGGGGGAGTAAGGTGCCTCTGTGCTGGCTGTAGCAGGGTCGAACACATTGCTTGCTGGCTGTCGGGTGTTATAAGAGTCAAAGCTCGTACTCGGGTTCCAATTCTCCAATGCCATGAACAAATCCCCAGGTGGACTGGGCAAACCTCCTTCCGGGATGACCTCCTCCATGTACGCCATGGGAGGCGTGCATGGTCTGCTCTTCCACCTTCTGGCCACTATTGCCATGGCTTTCTCAAATCGCTCTTTTCGTTTATGTCGTGACACCGCTGCATACCAGGCCGCTCCTTGACGCGGTTTCCCTCGAGCTCGTGGCATGGTGAGAGCGTAATGAAAAGTCCTAATGCTACGGTTGCCTGTCGAATTACTCCTGAGGAAAGGCGAGGGTGTCGAGTGCGGCCACTGTGCCAGTGAGGTGAAATAGAGGCCACCGCAACTCTGGTTTGCCAGCGAGACGAAGGCCTCCGGAAGAAAATTGTTGCCGGGTCTTGCAATTCGGAAAATGAGTGTTGATGCCAAAACGATTTCCATAACCGAGATATTAACCATCGCCATTGAAGTCTATTTGTTAATGCTCTGGTGAGGGGTACCCTTCCCTTGCATGAGGGACCTCATCGTATCAATGCGTCTGCGCGGACTCATGTGGGGTTAATGTCCATGGTGATATGAGCCAGTGGATGCATTAAGTCCGCGTCCTGGCTCATTCCCGCGTGGCACTATCGCGCCTCATGTCACCCCATCCGGGGAGTGAAGATCACTGATGGCTAAGGCTTGACATCGAGTGAGGATCTCTAGAACTAGTGATCCTGTGCCTTCCTAGCTTAAGTGTTCCTCACCCTTTTCAACTGCCTCGTTTGCTAGTGTATCAACCACTTTATTTTCTTCTCTCTTTACATAGGAAGTAGTGATGCTGAGATGGGGATGTAAGTGGTGACCGAAGTCTGCGAGCAGGCCATGTAGTCTCCAGCTTGGTGAGATTTTGTCAGGGTTGCATCCATGGAGGATTCTGGTGGCTAACCTGATGATGATCTGTGAATCCCCTTCCAGGATTATCCTTTGGTGACCTTTGACTGTAGCTGTTTGGAGTCCTCTAAGGAGTCCTATTAGCTCGGCTACATTGTTGGTTGTGTCTCCAAGGAATCCTGTGTCCAGAGCTAGGATTTCCCCATCAGATTTCCTGAGCACTGCCCCATAGCCTGCTGGTCCTGGGTTGCCTCTGGAGGCTCCATCAAAATTGACTTTGATGAAGTGAGCTGGAGGGGGAGTCCAATTAGTTGGACTGGTGGGTTGTGCCTTATGCCTTCTGATTGCCAGATGGTTGCCTAGAATTGGCTGCCAGGTTTGCAAGATACTCTGCTCCTCCGGGCTGCATTGCCAATCTTCCTATGCCCAGGATTTGGTCCTGATTGTTTCTGCTATTAGGGATCTGACTTTTTCCCAGGTGGCTTCAGGAAGGGAAGGTAGAGAATGGAAAATTCTCTTGTTTTGTTCCTTCCAGACCTGCCAAAGGATGAAACCCGACAGCAGCTTCCAAATGAGGTTTAGAATTGGGTTGTTGAATGCGATGCTGTCCCAATTTTCAATTGTACAGTTGATGCTACTTCGGTTTCGATTGGATTTGCGCATGATTTGCGTTCCATAGTCCCAGATCCGTTGACTGTAATGACATCCATTGAAGAGGTGCTCTTTGGTTTCCTCCTGCTGTGAGCATAGAACGCAAATGGATGGTCCAATGAAGCCCTTCTTTCGTAGTTTATCCCAGGTTAAGGCCCTGTTGTGCACTACTAGCCACAAAAAGGTAGAGACCTTGGGCCAGAGAGCAGGATTCCAGATTTTGGTCTAGATGTGCTCCTTTCTAATATCCTGTTGGGTTGCATGCAAAGAGTAAGCTTCTTTGATAGTGAAAGTGTCGGCTATAGTGTACCCCCACCTCAGGATGTCTGGTCCCCCTCTATACAGAATTTTCCGGCTGGCAGCTTGAGAATGCCAGTGCTGCAGATCCAGAGTTTCAGGGATCCCGAGTTCTTGATGAGAGGTCTTCCATTGGCGCCACCTTTGCTGCAGAGTTTGTGGCATCCAGAGATCTTTAACTTTGAGGTGGGCATTCTGGTTTAAGGCTTGTTTGAGCTCGGCTAACTCTTCCATTGTGTCCAATGGTTTGATTTGCTGCAAAGAGTCTTGCCAGAACCGGGCACTGCCTCCGTCTCTTATCTCCCAGAAGGCATGGTTTTGCACCAAAGTGCGATTTTACCAGGCTGTGTTCCAGATATTGGAGCCCTGTATGTGGTCGTTATGCCTGATTAGTTGATCTTTCAAAGAGTGAGGGGCATATTTCCTTCTCCATAGTTGTGCCCAAGCTGCTGCTGGATTCTTTAGCCATCTCCACCAGATTTTGGCTCCCATTACTTGATTTAGTTTCCCTGGGTCTCTGAGTCCCAGTCCGCCTTGACTTTTTGGCATGCATAGTCTGTCCCAGTTGACTAGTGGCCATTTCTTGTTTGGTTGGTGTCTTCTCTAGAGAATGTTCCGCTGCAGGGTTTTAATAGCTTTGATGACTTTTTTAAGAGCCGCCAGGGCAGTGAAGAGGTAGGTGGGCAGCGCTTGCAAAACTGACTTAAGGAGAACCAGCCGGGAGGCTATGTTGAGAGGTCTGAAAGTCCAATTGCGTAGTCTGTTTGCAATGGAGAGGAGGAGGTTGTCCCAGGAGATAGTGGAGGCCACCGCTCCACTAAGAGGAACCCCAAGATAATTGGATGGAAGGGAACTCCTGGGTATCCCCAGAAGTCTAGAAATGTGACGCTGGACAGGGGGCGGGGTGTTGAAGAAGTAGAGTTTGGACTTGTCCAGGTTGAGCGACATGCCTGAGGCCTCAGTGAAGTCTGAGAGGATGGAGTTGAGTTGTGTGGCTTCCTGGACGGTGGGAGAGTTCATGAGAAGGGTGTCATCTATGAATTGGCTGTGAGAGGGTGCAGGCTGAATATTGTGCAGAGGTAGGCCTTTAAGGGAGCCTTCAGTTACTGCTGCTTTGATATAGCATCCCAGACCTTCCGCAATAAGCACAAAAAAAAAAGGGGATAGGGGGTCCCCCTGTCGGATTCCTCTTGATGGCGAGAAAGGCTTTGATGGTACACCATTAACTAGGATGGAAAAGAAGGTGGAGGAGGTGAGTTGCATGACCCAACTTATCCAAGCCTGGTCAAAGCCAAAAGAATCTAGGACTGCTCTTATGTATCGCCAGTTGGCCCGGTCGAAGGATTTTGAGAGGTCGAGTTTGATAAGCATACCTGGAGTTCTTGAAGTCTTGAGGGAGTGTATAATCTCATGAGCCAGGATGATGTTGTCCATGATTTGTCTTCCTTCTACATACCCTGACTGCTCCTTGGAGATGAGGAACGGCAAGATGGGCTTGAGCTTGGTAGCAATGACCTTCGTTATAACTTTGTAAATGACATTGCACAGGGCTATGGGTCTAAACTGTTTGGGATTGGTGACGCATTCTTCCTTTGGAATGAGGGTGAGGAAGGTGGCATTGAGGGCTGGTAGTACTAGGCCTGAAGCTCTTGATTCCTCAACTACTTCCCACACGTCCTGCCTGACCAGATCCCAGCAATGGTGGAAGAAATCCACGGTAAACCCGTCTGGGCCTGGGGCTTTTCCTGCTGGCATGGTTTTTACTGCTTGGTCGACCTCTTCTTGAGTGATGGGTCGAGTTAGGGCTGCATTCTGTTCTGGTGCGACTAGTTCCGGTATGTGGCTGGTTACTCTTCTGATTGCTTCCATTCTCTCCTACTGCAGTTCAGTTAGAAGGTCTTGATAGTACTTGAGCAGTTCCTCCTCTATTTTGGAGTGTTCCCTGGTTAAGTTGCCTTGGCTATCCTCCAGGTGCGCGATCTTATTGACATGTCGTCTGTGCATCATGGCTCTGTGGAAGAATTTGGTATTCTTCTCTCCTTCTTTGAGCCACTGCACTCTGGACTTTTGCTTCCATAAGATTTCCTCCTGCTTTCGACGTTCTTCCAGTTGCGCCTGGAGTTGTTCCTCCTCTTCCATTAATTCAGCGGTTCGTGCTCCAGAAATGAAGGTTTGTTGAATCTCCCTCAATCTGCTTTCTATGATCTTTATGCTTTGAAGTATATTGCCAAAGTTGTTTTTGTTCCAATGTTTTAACCTTTGTTTGAAGTTCTTTAATCGCTGCTAAAACTTATACATGCATGAACCATGGTCAATTTCCGCTTGTTCCCACCAGGATTTGGCTAGTCGTTTGAAGTCCGGATGTGCTAGCCAAAATTTCTCGAAGCAGAAAGGCTTGTATCTAGGAGGTTCTCCCAAATCTAGTTGCAGCACCAGGGGCCAGTAGTCTGATCCTGCTTTTGGTAGGATGAGGCTTTCCAGATGAGAGCCTGATTCCATCATTACCTCGATTACCAAGAAGCGATCCATTCGATAGGAAATATGTTGGTTTCCTGATCTGCGATTGGACCAGGTGAAGATGCCATTGCTATTCTCAATATCTACTAATTTTAAATGATCAATGAGAGCTTTAAACTTACCGTTGTCTTGCTCGCGTTTTTTGATACCTCCAGTTTTTTCCTCCAAAGTCAGGATCATGTTGAAGTCGCCTCCTAAAATCCAGTTCAGGGTTGCTACCATGTTCTTGATCATCTTGAGTCTCTGCATGAATTTTTCTTTGTCCTGGCTGCTGTGCGGCCCATAGACATTTGTAATGGCTCCTTCCTGGTTCGTGCCCATGACCTCAAAGTGGGCAGTGATTGTGCCAATTGTTGTAAAGGGATTGCTAATAGTTACATTGGATGGGTTCCAAAGGATGGCTAGGCCGCCTGAGGCTCCTGTGGAGTCCGTTATTATGGAGTTACATTCTCGCCATACACACTGAGAGATTGTTTCAGCTTCTACTCCTCGGCATTTAGTCTCCTAGAGCAGCAATATGTCTGGTTTCTCTGCCATGATGCATTCTCGTAGGATCCTTTGTTTGGACCTACCGTTTAGTCCTCTGATGTTCCATGTGACGATCTTCATCATTAAGAGGGAGGTGTTGAGTGGAGGTATCCCTCCGAAATCTTGTGAATCTGACCTGAGTTTATCATGAGATTACCCGCTTCCTTTATCAATTGATGTGCCATTTTCCTCCCCTGCCTTTTATTTTCGCGAAGGGCTCGCTTTGTGCCAGAGTTCGAGTCCATCGCGATACCCAGGCGTGTTGCGGACCCTGCAGAGGAATTAAGAAAGACCTTGTGTACCTTGCGGAGTTGTTCTTCAGGGAGGGTCTGCAGGTTCTTTTGATTCAGAGCCTCCTCCAACTTCTCTAGATCTATTCCTGCCAGATCTCGATCGTCCAGCACCATTGGGGTATCCCCGTCGCCCTCTCCTTTTTCGTCCAGGTGGGTCTCGCCTATTGGAGGATTGGGGTCGGGATTTGGGCCTGTTGTTTGCGGTTGTTGAGGGTTTTTATGCGGGTCTTGAACTTCTTCATCCTCGGGGAGCTGCTCCAGAATCTCATAAGAGTTCTTAGTGTCAATGCTTTGCCTGTTCGTCATGGTCTGCTTCCTTGGTGGGTTTCTTCTTTTTGATGCTATTGTGGTGAAGCCATCTTTCTGCAGGGTTTCGTTTGCTTTCGCGGCTTTCTTGATGATGGAGCATTCTCGATAGAGATGGCCATGCTCATGGCATCTTCTGCATCTGAATGGTATATGCTCGTAGTCCAGAGTTTGTAGCCAGTCCTCATCATGGTACTCTAGGGTTACCACCCCAGGAAGTGCTTTGGATATGTTCATGTATACACAGATCCTAGCATATGAGGTGTATTTTCGTTGTCTTGTGGCTTCTGAAGCCTTCACATATTTCCCTAGGGTGCTCCCTATGCCCATAAGAATCTCTTCCAACCAGAACTCTTGTGGGAGGGAGTACATGCGTATCCATACAGGGGCCATGGTGAAGTCTTCTTTGTCCGGGCTAAATCTTTCAGTCCAAAAGCGGAGAAACAACCCTGCCGAGTTGAAGAAGTAAGGCCCGTTTTCGAAGATTCTGTCTTTGTCTTCTAAGTTCTATAGAATGATGGTGAAGAAACCCTTGGAGCTGAGTTGGAGCTTGTAGTCCCCCTTGGGGTTCCACCAGTGCTTGATCCATTTGTAGAGGTCTCTTTCTGTCGGCCAAAGCCCTAGAAATTTTCCAATGAGGGCGTGCTCTCTCATAAATTGCATGTGCTCTCCAACCCAAGTTGAACTGATGAGTTATTTCGGCGGCTTCTCCATTTGCGGTATGCATTTGCCTGGTTCCCAGCTTCTTGGCGGCCTTGGTTGAGAGGTTCCTTCTTATGTTTCCATTTCCGCTCTGAGATTCTTCTCCCTGGCTAGGAGCTGGTCCCGAATCTGCGACGGCAGCTCGAAGGTGGGTCGCATTGTTCTTGCTCCTGGTTTGTCATTGGCCGCTACAATGCGGTATGAGGGGGGTTTCCCCCCCTCCTCTGTGCCCATAATCTTGTAACAGTGAAGGCCGAGTGGTTGGCTTTCGCGCTGGTGAGGTTTCACGGGGGGATTCTGTGCTTGAAGTCCAGCGATCTATCT
>ML779740.1:35254-47255 GCA_009831015.1 Picea engelmannii | reverse complement strand
AAAAAAAAAAAATCTAAAATTATCAATTGATATGAAGCATTTCTAGAAATATTTCCCGACCCGACTTCAGTGTCACTGTTGATGTTGTAGGGTTTCAAGACCATTTGAAAACCCAGCAGCCGTCGCCGACCGTCGTAGGAAACGGTGGCATGGGAGCGAAGCTTGCGGAAGAGTTGCCGCACTGGGACGGGGAATCTATCGGCGGCGTCGTCTAGGTTTTCCAGGTTTATAGATCCGCATTTTTCCATATTTCTGTACGCTCGACCGCACAGGCACGGGTGTGAAAAAGCGGAGGCTGATCAGCGATCGGGTTTCGGCGATTACAAATGCCGGACACAAAAACGAAACACAACGCAGATTGTCGAATCCCAAAATGCGAACAGGCTGTGGGCCCAGGCAAATCGGGGTTCGGGGTTTGCAAACACCCAACACAAAAGAAAAACAAAACAACAGTTGCCAAAATGCGAAATGCTATCAAGCTTTGGGCCCACAACTTTGGTTTCGGAGTTTTGGAAACTAAATAACTCTGTGCACTCCAACAAACAACTCCCGATTACGAAATAACAACTTTTTACATAATATGTTTTTAAAATCACGTGCTCCACAAATAAACTCCGAATGAATATAGAATCAGATTTGCAATCAATAAAAAAAAATATAATTATTGTGTTTAGTCAAATTGAAATCAAAAAATCATACAAGTTTACAAACTTAGTAAAAACAAAGTGTAAATGGAAAGAACACCTTCGAATATAAATAGCGAATTATCTTCAAAATACTTTCAAGCTATATATGATTACAATTTCAACTCTGGTATTTAAACACTAACAAATTGCCCATTTGATCTTCTAAAAGGTTTAATCAATGGCGGTGATGTTATTTGTTGCCTTCAAAGGTTAAGGTGGCCACCGTTTAAGAAATGTAAGACAAAATTAGTGATCGGTGTTTAAACCTCGAGTCTTGAAGGGTCAACCCACCGATTCACCGTTTGCACAGGGGCGGTGAAATGATTACTTTCTGACATACTCCCTCTTAATCATTTCAGAGCCAAACAAACTTTAAAGCAAATAAAACAAAATTGTTGTAAACAATGCATTACAACTTGCAGACCCCAATGTTTCTTCTATGGATTTTAAATAATTCATTTCCCAAAGGTTTTGTAAATATGTCTGCAAATTGTTCTTCAGATCTGCAGAAATGAACAGAAATTTCTTTGTCATTTACCAGCTCTCGAATGAAATGATACCTTGTATCAATATGCTTACCTTGTTTGTGAAAAATGTGATTCTTTGACAGTGCAATAGGAGAATTATTGCCATAGACAATTTGGGTTGCATCATTCTGGTCATGCAACAATTCATTCAAGACTTTTCCCATCCACATAGCTTGACATGCAACTCCAACTGTTGCAACATACTCTGCCTCAGTGGAAGATAACGTCACTATGGGTTGTTTCTTTGATGCTCATAGAAAAACAAACTAAAACATATAGAACAAAATTGTTGTAAACAATGCATTACAGCTTGCAGACCCCAATATTTCTTCTATGAATTTTAAACAGTTCATTTCTCAAAGGCTTCATAAATATGTCTACAAATTTTTCTTCATATCTGCAGAAATGAACATAAATTTCTTTGCCATTTACTAGCTCTTGAATGAAATGATACCTTGTATCAATGTGCTTACTCTATTTGTGAAAGACATGATTTTTTGTCAGTGTAATGGAAGATTTATTGTCACAGACAATTTGGGTTGCATCATTCTGGTTATGCAACAAATCATTCAAGACCCTTATCATCCACACAACTTGACATGCAGTTCCAGCTGTTGCAACATACTCTGCCTTAGTAGAAGATAGAGTCACAATAGATTGTTACTTTGATGCCCATGCCACTTCTCTAGATCCAAGACTGAACACATACCTAGATGTGTTTTTTCTGTGATCAATGGAACCTGCAAAATCACTATCAGTATATCCGATCAGCTCAAAGTTTAAACTTGATGTGTATTGAATACCAAAGTCAGTTGTTCCAGCAACATATCTCAGGATCCTCTTTCCTGCTTGCCAATGAGTACTCTTCAGAGTCTCCATGAATTTTGAAATCAAACTTACAACAAACATGATATCAGGTCTGGTTGTTGTTAAGTACATAAGGCTTCCAACTAGCCTCTTATACAAAGTTGGATCAACATATGATCCCTCATCATACTTGCTAAGTTTAATACCAGTTTCCATAGGTGTTGCAGCTGGTTTACAATTCAACATTCTAAACCTTTTCAATACTTCATTTGCATAGTTAGTTTGAAAAATGAAAATGTCATCATCAGATTGATCCACTTCAATTCCAAGAAAATACTTCAGTAATCCTAAATTAGTCATCTCAAACTCTGTTTTCATGACATTTTTAAAATTATCTACAGATGGATTTGCAGTAAAAATCAGGTCGTCAACATACAATCAGACAGACAAAATTTTACCATTCTGGTTTACCTTTGTATACAGAGTTGGTTCACTTGGACTTCTGTTGAATCCAACACTAATCAAGTACTCATCAATTTTGCTATACCAAACTTTGGATGCCTGCTTCAATCCATACAAGGCTTTCCTCAACTTATAAACTTTATCTATGTGCTTATCAATCTCATAACCTGGAGGTTGTCTTACATAAACTTTTTCTTCCAAATATCCATTCAAGAATGCAAACTTGGCGTCCATCTGATGCACGATCCATCTATTCTGAGCTGCAATAGCTAAGACCATCCTCACTGTGTCAATTCTTGCTATAGGAGCAAATGTTTCATTGTAATCAATACCAGGTTGTTGACTAAACCCATGAGCTACAAGTCTTGCTTTGTACTTTTCAACTTCACCATCTGCATTCATCTTAGTCTTATAAACCCACTTAATTCCAATGCTCTTCTTACCTTCAAGTAAATCGACAAAATCCCAAGTGTTATTTCTTTCAATGGAATCAATCTCCTCATCCATTTATTTTATCCAAACATCCTCTTTAGCAGCTTCATCAAAACTTATAGGATCACATGCCATTAATGCAAAATTTGAAATCTGATCTACTCCTTCTTTCTGGTCATACAATTCTCTTAAGCTTCTAGTCTTTTGTCCTTTAAATCTGTTTCTTAATGAAGCTAAAGTGGGATTTGATTCACTAGTTACCTGTGAATATGATTGATGTCCACCATGTCCATATGGATCACCATGCTCATGAGTTCTAGGCGTTCTAAATTGAGATGGGTTGAAATCTGGTGCTAGCCTTGTTAGACTTCTTGTTCCAGGTGTATGTGCATGTGGAACCAGCTGTCCATCTCCTTCGGCCTGCTCAACTCCATCATCATCTTCATGGGGTAACACAACTCCCTCTGAAATTGATTTGTCAATACTTCCATCCCAGGCTTCATCTTCTTTAAATTAAACATCTTTGTTGATTACATATTTCTAGGTGATGGGATTGTAGAGTTTATATGCCCTAGACTCTTCACTGTATCCAACAAAGATACATCTCTCGCTTTTTTCATCCAACTTCTTCCTCATTTCTGCAGGTACATGCACAAATGAAACACATCCAAAAATTATGAAATGAGAAACATTGCAAGGCTTACCATCCCAGGCTTCCTGAGGTACACGATCCCTCAAAGTCTTGGTCATACTTCTATTCAAGATAAAAAACAAATAAAAGAACCGCATCTCCCCAATATTCATTTGAAAGATGCTTCTCTTTCAACATGCTTCGAGCCATATCCATGATGGTCTGATTCTTCCTTTTAGCCACTCCATTCTGTTGTGGAGTATATCGAGCAGTAAACGTCCTTTTAATTCCATGAAGATCACAAAATTCAATGAATTCATTAAGTTTGAATTCACCTCCTCTGTCAGACCTTGAGATTTTAATGGTTTGACCACTCTCGTTCTCAACCATAGACTTAAACTTCTTTAAAACATCAAAGGCTTCAGATTTCTATTTCAACAAATACAACCAAGTCTTCCTACTGAAATCATCAATGAATGTCATAAAATAAACACAACCAGTTAAACAAGGTGTTTTCATAGGTCCACATAAATCTGTGTGGACAATTTCCAATGGAGCTTTTTCTCTGTAGGAAACACTTGAAACAAATTTATCTCTGCATGTTTTCCAAGTATGCAGCTCTCACAAGAGCTTGCAGGTTGTTGAATACAGGGAAACCCCTTTACCATCTGCTTCTTTTGTAACAAATCTAAGCCACCAAAATGTAAATGACCATATCTCAAATGCCATAACCAAGATTCATCTGAACTTCCATCTTTATAAGCATCCAAAGAACCACTCAAATCATTTCTCATAACAAGTGGAAACATTCTATTCTTGGTCATCTCTACTCTTGCAATCAACTGTTTGCTGGGTAATTTATCATAGATTGTACATACCTTGTTCTTGAAGAACACTCTATACTTTTTCTCCAATAGCTTTCCAACACTAATAAGATTTCATTTTAAACTAGGCACAAAATAAACATCATCAATATTTCTTCTCTGATTATTCTTAGTGTAGACTGGAACTACACCTTTACCATTAACTATAACCTTACAGTCATTTCCCAATTTTACTTCAGACTGAATAGTAGTATCAATAGAAGAAAATAATTCCCTATTACCAGTCATATGGTTACTGCAACCGCTATCCAAAAACCAAATATCATTAGCACTTTCCTGAGTGACATTACAAGTCAAAAACACAGGATTCTGATCATACTCAGACTCATTTGTGATATGTGCAGACTGCTTTCCAGCATCTACTTGCTTCTTCCAACATTTGTTGGAAAAATGCCCAAACTTCTTACAATAATAACATTGTACTTTAGATTTATCATACCTCTGATTTTCAGCTTGCTGCCAGGGTTTGCTGCTACTCCCAAATAAATTAGGAGGATTCTGCTGGGACTTCTGCTCAGACTCTGATTTAGCTCTGTTGTTCCTTTGACAAAAAAAACAACCTTCTCTACCATGATTATAAGACCTTCCTCTGCCTCTGCCTCTGGTAACATGCAGTTGGGATTTGAAAGCATTCTCCATTGATCCTTCTTCATATCTAGATATCCTAGATTCATGAGCAACAATAGAACCAGTTAATTCATCAATTTGCATTAGACTTAAATCTTTAAATTCCTCTATGGGAACAACAACATGCTCAAACTTCTTGGGTAAACTTTTCAGCACTTTCTCAATAACTCTTTTATTCTCAACATAAAATCCATAATGCTTGACTTGGTTCACAACACTCATTACTTGAGTCATTAAAGTATCAACACTTTCATTATCCTTCATCTTCAGATTTTCGAAATCTCTTCTTAAATTCTGCAACTTGATTGTCTTCACCTTAGACACTCCTTGATAACAGGTTTCAAGAATGTCCCAAGCCATCTTTGAAGATGCAGCATTAGCAATCTTCATAAAAATGGATTCACTTAATCTTTGTTGGATTAATCCAAGAGCTTTATTATCCTTCTTCCTGTTTTCCTTTAGCAAAGCATGGTCAGCATTAGACAGAGCCAATTATGTTGTAGAATCAGCTGGCTCAACATAACCATCAATAACATAAGGCCACAAATCCTGAGAACGCAAAATAGTCCTCATTCGGATATACCAGGAATCATATGACTTCTCGCTTAGGACAAGAACCTGAATCTGAGAACCACTGCTACCAGACGCAACCATTTATAAAAGTTTGAAAGAAATCAAATAAATCTTCACACAGGAAAATAGGAAAGCGAAATTGGGCACCAACAGAAATTATCTACGCTAAAATGAGCAACTGATAGGATGCTCTGCAGGATAGACTTACATCTCTGATACCAAATGTGAAAAAGCAGAGGCTGATCGGTGATCAGGTTTCGTCAATTACAAACGTCGGACACAAAAACAAAAAACAACGCAGATTGTCGAATAGCGAAATGAGAACAAGCTATGGGCCCAGGCAGATCAGGGTTCGAGGTTTGGAAACACCCAACACAAAAGCAAAACAAAACAACAATCGACAAAATGTGAAATGATATCATGCTTTGGGCCCACAACTTTGGTTTCAGAGTTTTGGAAACTAAATAACTCCGTGCACTCCAACAAACAAGTCCCGAATGCAAAATAACAACCTTTTACATAATATGTTTTTAAAATCACGTGCTCCACAAATAAACTCCGAATAAATATAGAACCGGGTTCACAATCGGTAAAAAATAAATAATTACTGCATTTAGTCAAATTGAAATCAAGAAATCATACAAGTTTAGAAACTTAGTAAAAACAAAGTGTAAACAGAGAGAACACCTCCGAATACAAATAACAAATTATCTTCAAAATGCTTTCAAGCTATATATGATTACAATTTTGACTCTGGTATTTAAACAGTAACAAAATGCCCCTTCGATCTTCTAAAAGGTTTAATCAATGGCGGTGATGTTGTCTTCTTGCATTCAAAGGTTTAGGCGGCCACTGTTTAAGCAATGTAAGAAAAAATTAGTGATTGATGCTTAAACCTTGAGTCTTGAAGGGTCAACCCACTGATTCACCATTTTCACAGGGGCGGTGAAATGATTACTTTCTGACAACGAGAAACTGGGTTTTTTAAAGTGAAAAGAGAAGAGTGTGTTCCAAAATCTCTTGGCGCTCTCATATGTCTCGACATGTATCCAAATAATATGGAGTTGGTGTCGCAGATATGTCAAGTCTATGAAGTTCAGGTTGGCCATGAATGAATTGATTTCTTGTTTCGTTATTTGGCAACCACGTCTTGTCACACCTGTTGAATTATATATCTGTTGGTGGGTCACGATGTTTTATATCTTTATAGTTTGGAGTAAACTGCGTGGTTTGATATTTTTGGTGTTTGCAAATTGTCTACCCTATCTATTTGGAGCTTTATAAAATATAAAAGTTTAATGCCAACCTTTGAATTTACTATATAGTCTGTCTCAATATTTGGCATTGTATGGGAAAACATCCAAAACAACAAATTAGCAATTAACTTAAAAAGCTAAGAGACACATAGACAAATTAGACATTGGAAAAACTTTACAACATTTTGAAATGATAATTTTTTTGGAAAAATCTCATAATTTAGTTTTCAATTAATTTACAAATTCGGGATGACTCATTATTCTTAATTAAGGAAAATCAGGTTATTTGGGATGAACTTCTAGTGGTTCTTAAAGGGGTAATGTAATGCTTGGGGAGTCGAGACATATGATTTGGAAAGACAAAACACTATGTTCGATTTAGGGAGGTGAAAGTCTTCTTATGTGATGGAGTTGGTGTTCCTTAGCGCTCTAGCAGGAAAGACGTTGGTCCAACAAACATAAGGAAGCTCAACAACCAGTGCGCCAAGGAGAGCGACAAAGGAGACGTACCACAAACAATAGCCAAGCAAGAGGTTGGACAATCAGTGAAGGCACGACTTGGGTGCCCAAAATGGAAATGAAGAGTCAGCTCAGTGAAAGAGGATATGCTTGGATGCACTCAGCCAACTCACCCAGAGGATGCACACCCTTAGCAAAAAGTTGACCCGAAAGTTAAGTGGACAAGCTTGAAAGGTTGGGTCTCTTCAAGGAAGACAGATGCACCAGTTGGGAGAACTGGGCTCCTACTTATATCCAAGGGAGAGACCAAACGAAGGGGATCCAAGAAGTCATGGAGAGAAAGATTTGATCTGAAATTGGCCAAGTATGGTGGGGATCGCAAGTCGCATGCTCTAAGGAAAGGAAATAGTCTTTTCAAAGATGAAGCATGATGGAGAAAGTTTGGGTTCAGTCTTCTTACTGAGGCAATGAAGGAAGGGCGCACACGTCCATTTGTCGAAGAAGGGTCTTGGTATTTTTGCACAATTTCTTTGTGTAAATTGAGCGGAAGTTGTCATTGTAAACTTTCTTTATGTGTGGCACCAGCTAGGCTCAACAAACTATTGTTTTGTATTAAGAGTTTGGGTGTTAGGTCGGTTTCGCTGCCCATTTACACATTTCTTGGTTACTATGTATGCATGTTCTTTACTTGTTGTATTGGCTAAGTATAAGAAACACACATAACAAATAAGTAATAAACAAAATTAAGAAGTAAAGAGTAGTCCGGGCCAAGTATGTCGATATGGATTTGTCACCAATTGAACAATTTTAGTGTCACATGATGTTAGGAACATTGGATGATTCTTCCATCCAACCGAAGGTTCACCAACGTCTTGAAAGGTGGTATCAGAGAAAGAAACAAATGACACGTCAGAGAAAACTATGCAACTTGGTTTGGTGCATGGTTTGGTGAGCTTATCAGAGAAGATTCGACCCTTCCCCATTGCTATAGTTATAATAGTTGTGAGGGAGGGGCACACTTGTTGATAGGAAATGTTGTTGTTAAGATACTTATGTGGTGTGAAAAAAGGGTGCACAACCACAAAGTTGCAACAACGATCGCAGATGATATACATGTGCAAAAAGACTGACAGACACATGAGGGAAGTAATGATTGATGACAAACAAATATGAAACTTGATGAAGAATGGTGGATGAGCATGGAAGTAACTGAAAAAATATTAGAGAAGATCAAATTGATCACCGCATGGTGGGATTCACGGGATGAAATATAGAAGACTCTCTCACTATATGAAGACTGCCAAGTCTCAGAGTTAGATTTGTTCAAGGAGGGGAGGCCATGTCCATCGTCGTTGTTGTCACGGAATAGTCGAATTCATATCATGATCCGGATTATTTTCAGCACGAAATGAGAGCGGAGATAAAGAACATAAATATACAAAGATATTGAAAGAGAAAAAATAATATAACATAGATATATCGGAAATATAACAAGAGGCATAGATTTACAATAATACACAATTTCTATTAATGTGCGAAATGTACAGAACTGTAAAAATACATAGTGAAATACTCGCTAGAATGGTGGCATCTTATCTTTGAGAAGAGATGTGTCTACTACTTTCATTCGCAAGAAGATGATTTTACAAAGAGGCTCCGAAGTACTTTTTATCATAAAGGAAATCCAAAACCCTAACCCTGGAAAATGAAAATCCAACAGTTTTGTAGACCCCGTTTTGGGTAGTTTGGTGTATCAACTTCCCAAGGGTGTAACTTTGGCATACGATCTCAGTTTGGGGTGCACGATAGCTTGTTGGAAAGGTATTTTCAAGGAGATTCATTTATGGGGATCAATCATAAATTTATCTATTATTGAGAAGATCGATCCCGAAAAACCTTCATTTAGGCCCTCAAAATGGCCTCGGAAGTTAAAAACTGCTAAAAGTAGTAAATTACCAAAATTGTCAGAAAATTGTTTTGAGCCTATTGGAAAAGGTGGGTGGCCACTGATATCCACCTAGATCAATCCTCCCTCCTTAGGAAGCAATGGTATCCATTACATTGAATGACCGGGGGAGAGGAAAAAGAATTTGTTGAATCTGCATCTTGATGAGATGCTTGCCTTGTTGGAGAATTTGCGCTCCTTAACTTGTTGAAGGTTGTCATGAACATGTGGCTTGAAGGATTGAAAATTTTTAACCAGTATGGCTACATGAGATGCCTGTGTGCAGAAGGAATATTTACACTTTGTTTCAATATTGTCGACCTGCTTCTGTGGGATAGAAGGTGGTTGGGCTGAGGTTGTAGTGGTTGTAGTATCCTTCTACTCAACTTTTGAACAGATTGTGATGAAGCTGGATTTTGTAGTATGAGATACTACCTTGCAGCATTGTTTAGGTGGAACAATAGTCAGGACTAGCTCTAGTATTCTGTAGAGATGACCCCTTATAGAAGCAATGACACTGCGAAGTCGAGACTCATAAACAACATGGGGCTTCCACATATATGATTGGCCCAAGAGAACATCACAGAAATACAGTGGGGAAACATCACATAATACCTCATCCTTGAAGGGTTGGATGTTGTATGACAATCGACAATGTTGGATGACATGAAGATCTCGTCCCCGGCGAAGCCACCCGATGTTGTATGGTTGCGGGTGTGGTTTTATCGACAATCCCAACTGTTTGATTACCTCTGTTGATATGAGGTTCTTCTAGCTTCTGTTATCAACAATAAAATGCAGCGAGGTCCCCTTCACCCACATCTGTGAATGAAAAAGGTGCTCCCCCTCTTCCGGATGAGATGAACAAAGTTCGCTCACACAAGAATTATCCAAAATACTTGGAATATAACAAAGTAATCCATGTAGGACTGTAAATAATATATGAATAGATAAGATAGATATAAGATGATTACAATTGAGAATGAGGGCTCATTTATATACCAACGCAGGGGTGTCCTTTACCAATAGTCATGTCCTTTGAGACATGACCTTTCATTATTAATAATTATTATTTATTAATTATTATGTTATGAATATCTATGATATATGTATATTTATGTTCATAACATTGCCTTCCCCTTAAAAATGCTTTGTCCTCAAAGCATACTTTATGGAAGTCTTATCTCTTGCGCTAGCTTGTAATTATTGTCGCCTGATCCTTCATTATTGAGTTAGTAATCATTGAGGACTTGAGACGATAGGACTTTCTAAGCACTGAGCAAAAATTTCGCATTGCAAAGGAGTCTGCCCATCCTAATTCAATCTTTTGCATGGGGAGTTTATAGGGTTCTTGGAAAGAACTTGATATATTTTGACTCCCATGATAACTTCTATTTTGAGCATCACTTGTAGCTGAAGTAATATTCTTCGACATACTGGTCATTTGTTTCTGTTGATACAAGGATTGACTAAAGTATCGATTTTTGTGATTAGGATGTTGATAAGGAATCCTTGCAACTTGATCCTTACTTCGTATACTTATAACTTTTTGTTGATTAACTTTTGGAATTGAATTTTCTTCATGGCCCTGGATTGTTTCTTCTTCGACATTTGAAGACCTCTTCACATCAATTGGATTCACATCCTTTTGAGTTGTAAGGTTGATTGGTTCTATATTAATTCCTTTATCCAGAATTGAGACTTTTACATCTAACAACTTCTTTAGTTCCATAGGTTCAGTCATTGTCTCTTTATCAATTATTGATGTTTTGTGATCTAACTTTTCTTGTAAAAACTTCTTATCATGCTTAAGTCTTTTGATTTGTGTTAGTAAATCTTGATTGTGTCGTTTTAATCGTTCAAGTTCTTCTTTATCTTCTGACTTGTCATATTTATTTTTTGATTCTAGATTATCCCTTCTTTCATCCTTTAATCTTTTAATTTGTTCTAGCAACTTCTGATTAAGGTTCCTTAGGCAGGAGCTTTCTTAGTCTTTTTTGGTTAATTTCTCTTTGAGACCATGATTTTCTTGTTCGAACTTTTGAAAAAACCGCTTCTTCTCCTTGGACTTCATGATTTTTGCAAGTAGTTTCTGATTATGATTTCTTAGGAGAGAAATCTCTTCGTCTTTTTCAATGATGATTTTGTCACATTCTTCTTGTCGATCTTGCAACTTCTGTATTGACTTCTGGTTATCTGGAAGGATCACTTTTGATATGTCATTTAGGTCTTCTAATGATGGAGCTTCTGAAATTGACTTCATTGTAGTGTCATGTAATGTGAATTTCTTCTTCTTATAAGAAAATGTTAAAAAATTTCTCCTTGTGTTGAACATAAAAGTACCTAATGTATCTACCCAAGTTGACCCTAGAATTATATCAACACTGTCTCCATAGATTGACACAACATTGAATTGAGCTATGAATTTGTAATCGCCCATAGACAGTTGTAGGTTCTTAATGTCATATTTCTCATTGAAACACACATGTCATTTTCAATTATATTTGACTCGAAAACCATTAATTGGTTTTCTAGACCAACGTTAATGTGATTTTTCCTAGCGGTCGGGCAAATAGCGATGTTGATATTCTTTCCCTGAATAATCCCATTAAATTTTAATAAGGGATCCGCATATTTTTTATAAGTATGAGGGAATCTTCCTCCTTCCATTTTGAATTGTACTTTCTTTTTTTTTAACTTGAATTGGACTTG
>ML779739.1:2028739-2039309 GCA_009831015.1 Picea engelmannii | reverse complement strand
GTGTGTGTGTGTGTGTGTGTGTGTGTGTGTGTGTGTGTGTGTGTGTGTGTGTGTGTGTGTGTGTGTGTGTGTGTGTGTGTGTGTGTGTGTGTGTGTATTCTCTCTCTCTTGGAGACTATTAATGTACTCGTGGAAAACCCTCTGAATACTTCAACATGTTTCATGGATGGTAAGTGAGGTAAAACTATGAGTTGAACCCAAGATCAACAAAAAGGATGATAAACTCACGTCTATCTCTAGACCAATTGAGCTAACCCTTGGGGATTTGTTATCACTCTATATGTAGATGACATGTTATTCTTTGGCAATAGTAAGGATGTGATTTGTGATTTGTGATTTGAAGTCTCAACTTTTAGCACAATTTGATATGAAGGACTTGGGAGCCACAAAATATATCTTAAGAATGGAGATAATGAGAGATAGAGTGAATAAAAGGTTTTGGTTGAGCTAGAGTAAGTATGTACTCTATGCAATAGTATTTTCGCATGGAATATTTCAGACCATTGAGTGCTTCGAATTATATAGGAACTAAACTTCTAGTTGAGTAGTATCCTACAACATCCACAAATATGGAGGATGTGGATTACGTTCCTTATGCTAGTGTAGTTGGTAACTTGATGTATGTTATGGTGTATACTAGATCTGAAAATGCCCAAATAGTGGGAGTCTTGAGACGATTCATGTCTAATCCTGGACATGAACATTGGGCTATAGTGAAGAGGGTCTTTAGGTATTTGCAAGGTCTTTTTGAATACTCCATTTGTTGTCATAGTGAAGTTTCAGGGGATCCACACTTAGTAGATATACAAGGTTATGTGGATTCTAATTGGGAAGGGACGTAGATAATAGGAGATCTACGAGAATATATTTTTTTCTATTGTTTGGTCGAGCAATAAGTTGGATGACCAAGTGACAAGTTGCAGTCTCTTTGTCCACTGCAGAGGCATCATATATTTCATATACTCATGCCTATAAGGATTCCATTTGGATTATGAAACTATGTTCAGAAGTAGAGCTAATTCAAAGAGTTGTTACAGTTTAATGTGCTAGTAATAGTGTCATTTGTCTAGATAAGAACCCAACATTTCATGCAAACACACAACATATAGATATCCAATACCATTTCGTTAGGGGCATGGTAGAGGATGGAAAGGTGATTCTAGAGAAAGTTGACACCTTGCAGAATATTGTAGATGCATTGACAAAACTGGTGAGCGTAGGTAAATCCAAGTGGTGCTATGATTCTATGGGACTTGTGGGCCCTATAAATTAGTTCATAGTTTGATGCACCATTAACCCTTGTTCCCTTGAAAGGTATATAACAAGTAGAAGAATGTTGGGACATGTGCTTCATACACCTTGCAATGTTGTACTGAAGCAAGGATTAAATGCAGAGTTATAGTAGGGAATAAATGTAGAGTAATGTTAGGGAATAACTTGTTGGTGGTTTCCAACAAGTAGAAAATGAAAACTATAAATGGTTTATGGTTTTATGATGTCAATTTATTCAATGCTAACGTTGGAGGAAAATTGTGTGTAAGTTTTATCTTATTGTTATTTTGTTAGAGTTTTTCCAAAATTATGTTATTGATGAACACTCTCATTGAGAGCACAGATACTCTATATTGTAACCATTTAGTTGTTGAATAATACATTGAGTGTGATTTAGAGTGTGGGGTATTTCTCCCGTAAGGGTTTTCCCCAAGAAATCGTGTTTTTAATGGTTTGTTGTTTATTTCATTTGTTTGTAATTGTTATGTTTTAAACTCTTCTTGCACATTATTCTATCATGGATTAGTGTAGGATGTGTATTCCACACCTTTGTTTGTTTTTCAAGATTCAGTGTGGTGAAAGCGAATCTCTTATCTTTTCTACATCCTTCTAGAACTTTTAAAGTTTGACTAGATTGTCCTTTTGTAACAATGTTTGGATCCCCTTATTCTAAATTTGAGGACATGCTTCTTACCATATATTAGGAAGTGGTAGTCCAATCATTTTAAAATCCATTAGATTTGAATGTTACTACTAGTATACTTTCTACTACAACTAGGCTTAATCAATCTCACAATTTTAGCCACGAATTCTATAAGATATGTCAATGCTAATGAGTCTAGTATTCATGGTCAAGAGCTTCAGGACTTTCCTAATACTACAAGGACATATTGGTTTATATGGAATTAGTGTTGGTGTTGGTATGGGTGACTCCAAAAATGAGATAAAATTTTCTAACATAGAGACGTCTTTGTCACCTGGGTAGAAAATCACATTAAAAGTGCTCTAATTATAATAGATTATACTAAAAGTCAATGATCCCACTGTTGCAAGTTTGATATAGTATCAATAGTATTGAAACTACTATGATCACTTGAATTATAATATCAACAATATTGAAATTATTCTAATAGCTTGGTATTTTCGGAACTTGTACAACCTGTCCTGTAATTCATTTAAAGAAGCATTATCAAAGAGCATACCATATCTCATTCCAACCCCTTGGCATTGACTAGAGAAGTCCATAGTTTCTCCAACGATCATTTCACCAATATGCAAATCATGTTGGCTAATGTAAGTTGATTTTCTTCTGGGAATGAACTCATCCAGTCTCTACCCATTGTATTTCATGGAATCAGATACCTACAAATAGTGATAAGGAGAACAACAAATTTTATCCTTTCATCTATTTTATTGTCAAAACAATTGGAAAATTGTGGAATAAAAGAATACTACAAGGATCCCACTCTTAATTCTAAATCCAATCAAATCCAACAAGTAATTTTTTTCCTTAAGCCTGAAAGATCCAAAAGAAAACTCATTCAGCAATATCCAAAACACCCAAAAATTAAGAATCTAGGCAATTTGCAATTAGATTATTCAAAAAAGAGGTGTCAATGTAGGAAATCATTGTGATTCAACTCAGGGACATAGCTACAAACTTTTGATGAGGTTGGTAGGAGAAAAATGATATCTTCCATAGGCATAAAATAAAAGTAGCAAACTTGGGCCCAATAGCCTCCAAATGCAGAAAAGGAAAATAAGTTGTGTTAATCTCCAAAAAGGTCATAGTGTGATTCGCTATGAAGAAAAACAATTGGGCATTTAAAACCACATTTACTATCCACGCAGAGGAACTAAACTTACTATCCATGTAGAGGAACTAAATCTATAGAGATTTTTTTAACAATAACTAGGCTATTTATATTATAAAAAGACTACATAAAAAATGTATATGGTGTTACATCTCTACGTTTATATAGTTTCAAACTTATTGCATTACAATCCTTCATCAAACCTACTACAAGCCTACAACACAAAATGGCTTGCATTCTAGACAAAATAGCCCAGATTTCCTTAGTACTATAAGACCTATAGTAAATTCCTAAAATTCTAATTATGAAAAAATACATTAAAACTAATAGATTGCATAGTGGCTAGAAACATACTTTGGGCCTGTGCTTGTAGGTTCAAACTCCTACTCAACAACTTCCATCTATTTGTCAAATTGGTTCACCATTTCTTCACCCTTAATTTCACCCTTAGATGAGCATGTTGCCATCTACTAAGCTGACACTATAGATTGATCCCCTTTGCGCAAATTCAAAACTAGATTTCGAAGAAGACTACACTTTTCCTCAACCACGGCTACTCACGTCGTCAAGTCCATTAAAGAACCCATTATTTCAACCATCTAAGATGAAATGTTTTCTTCCAAATCATGTAATTTAGAAACCACATTGATGGTAGAGGTCTTATTATAGTGAACATGTTCCTTTTGACTTTGAAGAGCCTGATGAATTTCTTGAAGATCCCAAGAATCCATTTGGAATCCAATTGTATCAAAATAATTAATGGAAATAAGTTATCCACTTCCCCTACTAACCACACTTCCATATAGCATCCACCAATGAAAATACTTCTACACCTCTAGCCAGATAATGTCATTGAACTACCCTACTAAACCATCCAAGAAGTGCTAGAGACTTTATGAGCTTGAAGGACACTATGGAGGAGTTTCCCCTAGCAATTATTTTTCCCCTAACAAACAAATCCCCAAGACACAAAAAACAAAGATGAAGAACACCCAGGAGTGCCAAACAGAGATGAAAACCATTATCTAACAATGAGCCTGTAAAATAGGCATTGAAGTCGACGAAAAGCATGTGAAATTAAGAGATGAAGCATGTTACAATTGATCTCTTATCCATTCAAGTTACTAATCATATGGGTGATGAATGTTGGTTGTTGCACCATGTGCCAGCTTATATTTACCACGGGCATAGCCATGTGACTTGCCATGTTCCCTTTTAATTCCTTGTGACGTGCCATTGACTTGATGAAAATTTAGGAATGGGTTTTTCTTCTGAGGTTCCATAGACCATTAATTCCCCACCTTTTTGCTTCACTCCATAACTGGTCATCTGCCTCACAATTGGGCTCATGCAATACATGGAAAAAATATATGGAGGTGAAGGAATTTTCTTCTCATCTACTCCTATATATTAGCACCAAAAGTCACCTCTAGATTTTGGCAGAGGTAATCCTAGTACCCATCAAATTTATTTCATAGGTTGGTTATATGAGGGTCAATGGGTGCAGTCTCAAGAAAATATCGTCTTAACTTAGAAAAACTAGACTGATATGCACAAGAAGGTGAGGTCATGGTTTAATTCCATTAAGTAGGTTGTGGTAAAGGTGAGTAGGAGGAAGAATTTGGCGAGAAAATGTAGAGGTCTGGCGAATACATCAGGCCTTCCAGTAGCCCGCGAAGAAAAACATAGACACAATATCTTATCGAATCCAAGTCTCAAAGGAAATGAAAGAAATTATAACAGCACTATGATCGAACTTTCATCATAATGCAGCCACAATAATTCAAGTGAATCAGTCAATCATGAACTCTTTCAATATCAGAGGAAAACAAGAGGGAGTAAGAGAGCTGACTGTCATTAAACAAGAAATCTCATATTACAAATCATAACCAGAGAACCAGAGTGTTCATTAAAAATTTACAAATCAAGAGCTCTTCTCTACCATCGACCCTAACAAAATATCAAAACTGAGTATTTATACTCAGAGCCACCGCCACCACCAAGAGTGTGACATGGCTACTATAATCAAAGCTTTGCATCTGCATCTTCTTCTGTCAGCCTGCACTTGCATCCTTCTGTCAGACGCGATCTCAAATCAGTATGGGCTTTGCAGGATAAATAATTGACAGGGGAACTTTTTGTTGACTGTTTGCCCTCCACGGCCAGTTTTCAATGATTTCCATTTAAGTGGCGAAATGAGGTTTCAACCACCTCTGCATTTTCATTAACTAATTTCATCGAGATCAGGGCGAGGCCTGACACCCATGAATGTTCCAGGTGAGCTCATGACTCCTTCAAGTCAATTACGACACCTTGAGGTCAGGCATATATTTCTCTGTGACCAACTCAGGCGCTTTGATCCTTTGCATAGCTCCTTTTCATCTGATCCTGGGCTGCGACCGTGTGCCTAATTCCCAAGTGCTTCAGAATTTCACGTTTCATGAGCTTGCATTGTGATCCTGCCGAGATTTCCGAGTCGCGAAAATCAGGAGACACGTACCCCTTTGCATCGGATGGCCCTGTTGAACATCAGTATTTCGGGACCTGGTTCGTCGGCATTTCTCACTTCAGTTCCCTTAAACGACTTTCTCCATGTTGATCATGCACCACGTTTCTTTCTAGAATGGACGGTCAAGATCATTTCAGAACTTCATGTGTTGGGAGTCTTCAAGACTCTACCCTCCTACTTTCCCAACTCATGAAATCGCAAAAATTTGATCCATCGGTCCAAATCTCTCCTTTGATTAACGGCTACAATCTTATTACGATTTTACATTTCGTGAGTTCTGATGACTATCTCCTTGACCGCTCCATCTCGTGAAACCATGAAACGCTAATCTTGTGCCACGTGTCCCTCCCCGTACCAACGGCTAGGATTGACCTTGCGATTTAGAGCCTCTATTTGACGCTAAACTTGGCACAACTGTATGATCCCGATCACCCGATGGTCGTCGATCAATTCTTCCTGATGGATCTTCGCCACTGAAAGTTGATCTTGCTTTCTTGCTTGCTTTGAGTTGATATCAGACTGCTTCAAGTGTTGCGCCTGGTTTTACTGAATGTGGCATGTGTAGTTTAATTGAATGACTGGCTGAGGGCTTGGGAAAACAAAAAGAATCAACAACAGAGGCAAAGAGAGAGAAGTGATCGATTTTATGGAAAACAAAAAGGCTTATGGCCGATACTTCTCAGGCAATCCAATAAGGAAAAACCGATCGATTAAACGGATGAAGGCGAACAGAAGAAAACTATAAGCCAAGAATAAAAACCTTCAATCGAGTCTACCAACGGAGGAAGAATAGGAAAAATTAAAGACCTAGGTGGAAACCACAACCCACAAGAATTTGACAATTTTATGTGCTAACATTGACTCCACAGGGGATGGCATGCTCCCTATGAGATGCCAACAATGCGTAGCTCCGGTGCCTTTGCTTTGGGTTATGGATTCTTCTACTAAAACACAATCAACATAAAATAGGAACGGTATTTACAATGGTGGGACACCAATCACAACTTTAAACAAAAAAAAAAATCAGGAAGTGTCGATTTACTGGGCCACCGAAAACTTGATCACCCTCCAAATTTTGCAATCTGTAAGTGTTGTTTGGAAACGCTTCAGAAATATTAAAGGGACCTATCCAAAGGGATTCAAATTTACCATGTTTACCCTTGTCTTGTTTAGGCACATCCCATTTAAGTACTAGATCTCCCAACTGGAAGTCCTCTTTTCTGACTTTCTTATCGAAAGTCTGCTTAATTCTCTGTTGATGACCATGCGCTCTGTCCATCACCTGCTCTCTAGTCTGTTGGACTTCTACTAGTTAATGAATTCTTCTGACCATATCATCAGGCTCTCTTTGATAGTCCTGAAAGAATTTTTCCATAGGCAAGGCAAGGTGAGAAGGAAAAATGGACTCAGTCCCATATACAAGTTGGAAAGGAGAGATACCCAGGGACCTCTTTGTTGTCACTCTATCAGCCCATAGAGAAAACTTGAGATTTGAGTCCTAGGCTTTTTTGTTTTCCTCTAACAGTCTTCTGATGATCTTTATCAGGCTTTTGTTAGAGAACTATTCCAGTCCATTGCCTTGGGGATAGTAGGGGGTAGAGTGAATCAATGCAATTTCGAACTGCTCACAAAACTTGATCAATGGTTTGTCCTTGAAGGATGCAACATTATTAGTGACAATTTTATTCAGACAACTAAACGTTTCCATAATATCTTCAAGAAAACCAATGGTCACTTTGTGAGAAGCACTCCTTGTGGGGATAGCTTCTATCCACTTGGTGAAATAATCTATTGTAGTTAAAATTCATTTGTGTTGACCACTTGAAGCAAGATGAATTTCCCCAATCAATTCTATGCCCACTGCTAAAAGGGTCCTAAAGCTAGTACCAGCTTCAATGGCAGGGACTTGAGCTTTTGCTTCCCAGGGAATTTATGACATTTAATACAGGCCCTAATTTTTGCACAGACATTAGTGACTAGAGTAGGCCAGTAGTACCCATCCCTGAGAATTTTGTAGGCAATGGTTTTCCAGAAGTGATTTCCCCCACATAGGCCGCTATGGAAATCTAACATGATATTTTGGGCCTCTGGTGGGTCTAAACATCTCAGAAGCACTCCCAGAGGGTCTTTCCAATACAAAACCTTCTCAATAAGGAAGTATTTAATTACTTTGAGTTTAAGATCTCTTGCCTTTCTTTTTCCCATACTGTCAGGAGGCCTTAACTCTCGCAAAAAATATATAGTATCTTTATACCAGGCACATCCTGCCAATAGAGGGTTGTCCTGAGGGTTGTTATCAGACAACTCAGCTCGTTGATCTCTTGAGAAAGCGTTGATGAAGTTAACCCCCAAATATTTACAATTGGATTCATCCAACAGCTTGGTTAAACCTTGACCTTTAACTATTTTGTTGGGTTTTATGTCCAGATCAAATTCAAGGATTTTGGCAATCCACTTGTTCCTTCATCCATCTATGTCAGTCTGGATGAGAATTTCCTTCATAGAAGTTGAAGGGACATATGCAATGATCTTCGAATGTAAAACATAGACTCTAAAAGATTTGAGAGATTTCACCAAGGCATGGGCATGCTTCTCCATGATGTTGTATCTGACCTCTGCATCCCTCAATGCTCTACTGAAAAAAGAAATAGGTTTCTCCAGCCATTCGTTGTTTTTCTACAATAAAACAGTTGCCACTGTATCAAAATAAGCGAAAGAAAAAATCAGAAAATCCTTGGAGTAATTAGGATTGATCAACACATGTTCCTAAGTCAATGCCTTTTTTAATTGGTTGAAGGATTATCTGGTCTCAGCAGTCCATTTTACTTCATTCCCTTTTCATAGCATGGTAGTGAGATGCTTCACAAATTCAGAAAAATTTGAAACAAACCTTCTCAGAAAATTATTTTTTCCTTGGAAAGACTGAACCTCCTTCTTGGAACTGGGAACTGACAAGGTTTGAATGGCTTCCACCATGCTTGGATCGATCTTGACCCCCTCGACTGATACAATGTGTCCCAACAATTTTCCTTCCTGCATAGCAAATAAATACTTCTTGGGATTTAGGGAGAGACCAAACTTTTTGCATTTTGAGAAGACCTTTCTCAGATGTTGACAATGTTCCTTATCGGATTTGGAGAAGATTGTTATGTCATCCAGATAGATGACCACAAATTTATCTCTTTCTCCAATTAATGCAATGTCCATGGCTCGCTAGAAGGTAGCTCTTGTGTTCATCAATCCAAAGGGAATTTTGGCATACATGAATGTGCCCCAAGGAGTAGTGAAGGTTGTCTTTTCTCTGTCTTCAGGCAGGATAGAGATCTGATTGTAGCCAGAAAAGACATCAATCATGGAGATTCTGGATGTGCATGTCACCCTCTGCAACATGTGTTCCATCTTTGGCAAAGGGTAAATTTTCCTTCTTTGAGCTTCTGCTCATATTTTTGAAATCGACACAGAGTCTGATCTCTCCACTCTTTTTCCTCACTGGGACCAGGTTGGCCAGCCATTCAGAATATCTCAAAGGGACAATGATTTGGTCGTCCAACATCTTCTTTACCTCCCTTTCCATAATAGGCAGCATCATAGGATTTATTTGTCTTAATTTCTTCCTAAACGGTTTGGCCTCCTCTCTCAATGGGATATTATGCTCTATGACAGCTGTGTTGAATTTCCTAAGGTCTTCATAGGTCTAGGAAAACACATAAGAAAATTCCCTTAATGGCTCAGTATACTTGGCTCTCTACTCCCTTGACAGACCGCTTGACAACTTGACAAATTTCCAACATGATTGGTTGTTTTCCAACATGTTTGACAGTGGTTGGAGGTTTTGACCCTCACTTATATTTCTTCTTCTTAATCTTTCTTTTCTTCTTCTTCTTATTCACTGGGTTACTAGCTTCAGAACTTTCACCCGACGAAGAGGATGAAACGGAAGGCAACATTGCAAGCGAAGAAGGCGAAGAAGACCTTACTGGTGAAGTAGGTGAAGGATCAACATGAGGTTGATGCTCTTAGGGGGAAGTGCTTGTGACTGAAGCACTTACTGCATTCGGGATTACCTGAGTGGAAAACAACCATACCGGTAATCCAATCGTGAGACCTGGAAGGCTCAAAGTAGCAATATGAGGAGGACCAATGTTTCCATAAGAAGGAAAAATAAAAGGTTCCCCTAGAGAAAGGGTTCCTTCATTGGTCATTCCGGGAACTGACGCCATTAAATAAATATCCAACCTAGAGTCTACTAGGGAAAAGAAACAACACACGCTAGAAATCTAGTAAGAAAGCAAGTAAACAAAACCTTCTCGCAATGAGCTCACTAGTTGGTGATGAAATCCAACGTCGTGGGAACAAAGTAAGAAGCGGTTGAGATGGAGAAGGTGGAAAAGTTACATTGACGACCTGCTTAACGAACTTACACCCTGGTGCAAGCTCCCACACATAATCGTGGGTATACCCTCCAAGGAGCCCGAGTGAGTTTGGTCAACGTCGATTCCAGGTACCGTGAAGACTTGCCCCTTCACAGTCACCTTGTGTAAGACCCTAAAAAGATAGGCTACTAAGGTTACCACCGACAACAATAAATCCTGGGGGGACAATTGACAGTCTGATCCACATGCAAGGGCAGGGTATCTAGCCAGAAATCAACTCGAGAGGCTTCCACTCATCATTGTGGGTATACCTCTAAGTGACCCCCGTAATACGTGCAATCTCTACACCAATATCAACAAAGCAGGGTGAGTAACTCTGTCAATATCAATGCGACCTCGTGTTTGACCCTTGTGTGAGAAGGTCTTCCCAGGACAAAATGTAATAAGTGGATTTAACCACTCCCTAACTCAAGATTCTATGTTTGTTTGCAACTTTGGAAAGTTATCTTTCACACCTATTCCAAAGCCCTACGACTAATCTAATGTAGGTTTGCTACCAGAAAAGATAAAAATGTCTAATCAATTTTTATAAGCGCTTTATT
>ML779739.1:2008006-2028689 GCA_009831015.1 Picea engelmannii | reverse complement strand
ACCAACTCGAAAGTTATGCAAAGAGATGAAGATGCAATCTTTTCATTTCGATGAAATCTATGCTACGAGAAGGAGAAAACATTTATCATTCCCATATACACAATGTCCCAAAATATATTAAACTCATCAATACCAAGATTCTCAAGAAATGAGAAAAAGGTAGTGTACATCAATGCACAATTCATGGCCCCGGCCATGAGGGAGAAAATTTTTCATAATTTAAGATCAAAAAATGCCAAGAATCATGCAATTTTGCTACTTCAAATGCAAGGATTCCCCCAATCCACTATAAAGCAAGAAATTAAATCTTTTTGTTTCAAAAATTTCACTAAAAGCAATAATGAACTTTCTTAAAACAAAGAAACCCAAACTAAAAGTTTTCTTTTAAGGTGAACTATTCAGAAGAAATATGATCTTTCCCTAAACAATTCTAAAGAAAACACACGCTTTGTAATTGAAAGACACTCAAAGAAAGAGACTAATCCTTCAAAACCAAACAAAGCAAAGATGGATAAAAGCAACTCAAAGAATGTCTAGAAGACTGTAAACAGATCAATATAAGATCCAAAAGTCCAATCCAACTGTTCAAAGCAAAACTAGGCATCAAAAAATGACAAGACCCAATCCAAAAAAATTTACAAACAAGTTCGCAGACTGGCAGTGTATTACAGTGCGAGAATCAAAGATTCTCGCAAGCTGAACAAAGGTTGACTGCGAGGGGTTCACAGTGGACTTAACACCAGGGTGCGAACTCAGGTGTTTCTCACAGGCCACTAAAGGGTACAGTGCGAGAATGCCTGTAAACAAGAAAAAAATTGAAAAAGGACTAAATTTGAGTGAACTTTCAGATCCAGAGAGTGTGGATGGATCTCCCACAGACTCAGAGACCAGAAAACAAGCAATCAAAGCAAGGGAAACTAGACTAACTAGGAAACAATTAGTTCCCCAGTGGAGTCACCAATTTTGTTATCAAACAAATCGGTAGGTGCGGACACTAACTGATCTCCCTAGATCCACCTAGATCTAGAACAAAGCACACCAGAACATGACGCTTTCCTTAAGTTTTAGATATTGAATTTACTAACTAAAGAGGGATAGGTGACATACTGTTTAACACCACTTCCTCTCGCCATCGCCATCCTAGCTCCATTCCAACATTCATACAATGATGATCCTGCAAAAGAACGCAACCAACCAAAGTGATAGTAATAGCATAAACTCAATATAAACATCTGTATGTGATCAAGGAATCATACAATAAAACACAACAAGATTTATACTAAAGAATATTATTGTATCATATTAAATGTGAAAGAGAGATTACAACCATGGCCTTGATGTCGTAAGGTCCCTTCCAACTGTCCTTCGTTCCCCACACACTTCCACTCCAAGAATTCTAAGAGCGTAGATCTGATACTACTCACAATCTATCTTGACAAAGGCAAAACTCAAAGACACTCCAACCAAGCTAATAATTCCAAGCCCAATCCAACTTAGCCAATCCCAAAAGCTCCCAAGCTAACCAAAGCTAACTTTCTCCATGAGAGCTCCTCTACTTTTATAAGTTGAAGAGGATAAGGTGAAGAGGTTAGGATAATCCCACTAAATCATGAAAGCGAGTAAGATCCACACCATTCAGATGCCACCTCACCATGGAAGTTTCTCCTTCTAGAAGATTCGAGAAAACGCTCGTTTTTCCCACATGCAGGCATTCTCGCACCCTACCTATAGAGCAACCTGCAAACTTCTCGCAATCCAGGTATGGTGCAGCCTGCGAGAATCAAGAATTCTCGCACCTTAGCCATAGTGCAGCCTGCAAACTTCTCTTTTTATAGGGTTTTTCCAAAGGAAAATGCAACTTCTTTTCTCAGGAAAAGTTCTTCTCTCTTCTCTCTTCAGGAACTCAGGCCACTGACCTCTCTGAAGACAACAGATAGGTTTACATCATTAACGATCATAGGGATGACGAAAATAATGTGTAACACAAGGTGACACAAAAACTACTCTGGCACCAGCACCTTCCCTAGAAGAGGCTCTGTCGAAGAACATCTTCCACATAGAAGTAGTTGGAGGAGGTATTTCACAAACAAAAAAATGGGTTGCTTTCTGATTTCAAGAGGAGCTTCAAGAGTATCAGTGAGTTGTAACAAACTAGCTCCCAAATCAGTGTCGAGTGCAAATATAGGATGATTGGTGGGGTCTGCTTCATCACTAAAAATGTAGGCCAATTGGGCTTCTCTGTACAGTCACCTATGCTCCCCTCCGAACACTGGAATGGTTGCATTTGTGAGGTCCATCTGCAAGGTTCCCCAAAGTCTTTTTATCCAAGATCTTGATAAGAGCATGCCAAACTTGGGGGGAACATCAGCCACCATGATATCCATGACCACACTCTTCATGCGCAACTGAAACAAGGTCACGACCAGATCTTTGATGACCCCAATACATTGAACTCTCCTTGAATCGAAAGAACACAAATCATGATAAGCCTTGGTGATTTCCAACCCGAGTTCTTCCATCACAGTTTTGGGCATAAGATTATGAGATGCCCCTGAATCCATCAAACAGTTATGCAACACCTTATCATGTATGTTCAGTGATGTCTATAAGGGAGGGGATGAATCATATCTATCTTCTACCATATGACCTAAGATGATTGTTGGCTTTTCATCTTGAATATTTACTGAGTATGCGGAATGGCAAGATGGCTCAGACTAAAACAGCTTAGAGAGGGCCCTTTTGAAATCTTCATGCTTGACTAGCTCTGAAACGGGCACAGGGATTCTGATCTTTTGAATTTCATGCTCAAATTTGAAGGAGGAAAGGGGCTTCATAACTTCTCTCACTTATGAGACAGGGTCTTTGGGTATAGGTGAGGGGTTCTGAGATTTATTTTCTTTTTTGTTGTTTACTGCATCTTTAGCAGGCTTCTCGACTCTGGAAGGTTGATCAAGGATGGTAGACTTCCCTTCCTTCTTCTTACACCTAAGATTGTATTTATTGGGACTATTGTTAGCCCTCTCACCCTTACTTAACTCATTTATTTGAATATTCATGAGGGATTCCTCGTATGCAGATTGAGTCAAATGGGGAAATGGAGAGGTGTCTCCAAGACAATGTATTTCAGGATCAAACTCTTCTTCCTCCCTCTCTTCATCAACAACAAGATTATTTTGGAGAGGGGTTTCGATTTTTTGAACATCCCTCTCTTTGTTTCTGGGCTCTCTCAGGATTATTTGAGGGGCATTGTTTGGTCTTCTGAAGCTGGCTCTATTATCAACATTTTGGACATTCTTATAACCTTGCTTCCCTTCAAATTTCATCTTCTCCATTTTTTTAGACAGGGACTTCACCATCTTGGTCAATTAATCCACTTGAGGGTGGGATGCAGAAGAACCATAGGTTGAGGCCTCAGCTCTCCCTCTCCCTCTACTTCTGTCGTCTTTATTTCTAAGTCTGTCAACTGCTAATACATTGGATTCTACTTCTAGGGATGTATCTTTCATATGAGCCAAGGAAGTAGCTCTTCTTTCTCTCAACAGGAGGCAGAAATCGGGGTCAAAATAACTAGCATAAGTAATTTTGGCAGAGGCTTTTGTAGGCTTTATCTCAGCAAGGATCTTATTGTACATCTTTTTGAATATTTTGGAGAAGTTAGAGACAAATTATCCCTCCTCTTTCTTCAAAGCCCCAAACTCTATAATATAGTACACAAAGTATTTTTTATGCTCCCATTGTCTCAAGAAAACATCATCCAAAGCTTCAATCCCAACAATGGATCCAGGGATCAATCCCCTAAACCATTTCCTAACCTCACCATCAAGGCTCTGGACAAATACTCTCATCCACACATCTTTGTTTTCAATATTCAGATTGTCTGTGTAACTATAGAAGGCAGCAAGGTGTTATTCAGCAGTTATGTCTTCTTCCCCAGTGAATTTGGGCATGTATTTTAGGTAGTCTCCAGCAGGGAGAGCATTCATGGGTTGAGGTAGGACCAGAGGAGCATATCTCGCAGCCACTATGGAATCCATTTTTTTTCTAGGGGGATTGGCACATGCCATAGGGATGATAGGTGGAGGTGAACCAGGAGGGGATGGATCTCGAATAGGGGATACTGGAACTGATATCCCGAGAGGAAAAGGAAACATCAGAGGATTTAAGGGAAGGGTTACAGGGCTGGAGGGAGCAGAGTTTTCTCTCTCTGTAACAGCAGTAACCTTAATAGGGGGAGGAGTGAAAAAACCTGGAGTGGGAATATCCTCTGAGGTATGGGGTCTATACCAAGGTACAAACTCAAGGGAAATAGGAGTGACAAAGCTTTCTCCTTCCAATCCACAACCGGGAGGAGAAAACTCAATAGGAACACTCCCAAAATTAAACTTCGGGAAACTCCAAAAGACGGTATAATAGGAACTACAAGCAGATACCACAGTTTCTACAAGAGGATAATGAGAATCATCATAAATACTTGGTTCAGCAGTAGAACTACTTTCTCAAAGGGCCCTTCCCTTTCTAATAATTTTCTCTGGGTCAGCTTCAGGTGTTGCTAGAGGTAGCTGTGGAGTAGACCTCGTGTGTTTGCCTCTAGAAGCCACAGCTGAAATAGTGGAGTCATCAGTAGAGTCGTCAGGTGCACAGTTGCAATCTTCGATGTACTAAGTCCTAATGCACCTTCAGAACTAGTAAGCTTTGTCATTCAATCCTTGGGAAAATCTTCAATTCGTCCCTGGCAACAACGCCAGAAATGTTAGCACCAGAAGTCACCTATGGATTGCGGTAGAGGTAAGCCCAGTACCCATCAGTTTTATGTCACAGGTTGGTTATATGAGGGTCAATGGGCGCATTCTCATGAAAATATCGTCTTAACTTAGAAAAACTGGACTGATATGCACAAGCAGGTGAGGTCTTGGTTTAATTTCTTTCATTTCCTTTAAGACTTGGATTCGAGAAGATCTTGTGTCTAAGTTTTTCCTCTCGAGATGCTGGAAGACCTGATGTCTTCGGCAGACCTCTACATTTTCTCACCAAAGTCTTCCTCCTACTCACCTTTACCACAACCTACTGAATGAAATTAAACCAAGACCTCACCTGCTTGTGCATATCAGTCCAGTTTTTTTTTAGTTAAGACAATATTTTCTCGAGATTGCGCCCATTGACTCTCGTATAACCAACCTGTGACATAAAACTGATGGGTACTGGGCTTACCTTTGCCACAATCTAGTGGTGACTTCTAGTGCTAAAACTATCCAAAATGGATGCTAAAGGATAATCAGTGGTCTCTGTATTATGCACCATATAACTAATAATATTTTTAGAATCTCATATGACATAGAGAGATTGCACACCCATTCCCTTGGCTACTTTGAGACCTTGCAACATAACGTAGGATTATTCCCTATTGTTGATAACAATGCCAAGACCCCAAGCAAAATAAGTTCTCGATGTCCCTCCAAGATTCGTGATGATCCCCCCACACGTACCACCCCATCTAAACTTGTAGAGTCTATTGAGATGTTTTTTTTCTCATCTCCTACACATAAAAACAAACAATAGATAGTGATAAATAGTTTTTTAATTAAAAAGAATATCATTCCTCTCGACAAATTAAATTTTAATAAGAAAAATATTATTACTCATCAAACCAACCAATTAAATTCTTAATAATTAAGTTAAGAATATGAACAATTAAAAATATTTAAAACTAAAGCTTCCCCACGGGACATATAATAATGTTGAGGGCTAAACAAACTTTAATTCATCAAAATTAATACCATATCAAAGTGGATGGGGAGTTAGAAGTGGACATGTAATAGTGCTCAACTCCCCCCAAAAAGGAACTTTATGGAGTGGGCATAGAATAATGCTCGGCCAAACTTTAATCGTATAAAAGTGGATCCACAAGTTAGAAGTTGATATGGAAGAGTAAGTGCAAGCAAACTTAAACTCATAAAAAAATCATATTTAAGTACAATTTAAATTAATTTAAAAATATTCGATACAACTAAAATTAATTTATATTTTGTCTTTTGATTATGTTTTAGTGAATGTTAATTCTCATTATATATTTTGTCTTTTGATTATGTTTTAGTGAATGTTAACCATCATTATTTTCAAATATTTTGATTATGTTTTAGTGAATGTTAATTATCATTATTTTCAAATATTTTAATTAGTGAAGTAAAATATTTTTTTATTATTATAAAATTTATAATAAAGTATTTTTATTTTGTATTTTTTTTGTTAATATGAAATTGTATTAATTAATTTAATATTAAGATTTAAAAAAAATTCTTTTCTTAATTTTTATATTGTTTAAATGTTTTATTTTTAATTTTATTTTTTTTCTTAATTTTTATATGGTTTAAATGTTTTATTTTTTATTTTTTATTTTTTTTAAGGAAGTTCTAAAAAATGTTAAGAGAAATTTTTCCACATTTATCATGTTTTGCATAATATCTCCTCCCACCCCCATCTTGTTGGATTGTTATATTATTTGCAGTGAAAGTCTGGTCGAAGTGGATCGACTAGGAGAGAAAGTCGAAGACCGAAGTGATCTACCAGGAAAAGTCAAAGTCGAAGTGATCTACATCAAGTTGAAATGGTCAGCTGACAAGAGGTCATGTAGAAAACGACTGAAGTCCAAATGTAGGTCGACTGGTAATCCGACCGATAGTCGACTGTAACAAAATCCCGAGATTCGTGAGATTTGTAGCTAATGATATGCATGGATCTATAATTATTTTTGGGAAGTTTTCTTTAGATTTTTTCCTATTGTAAAGCCAATAAATAAGGCATGTTGTAATATCATAAAAGCTAATCAATAATCAATAATGATGAGATTAATCCTTTAGTAGAAGGTTGTTGGTCATGTAGATGTAAGTTGAATTGGTTGTAGGGTTGTTCTTGTGTAAAGAAAAAAGGTATGATGTCGATTATGTCTTAGGTGTAGACCAAGGTTAGGCATGTAACCTTTTATTATGAATGAATAAGAGAATAAGAGAGTAAGATGCTCAAGGAATGTTAGTTTTCTCGTTTGGGTTTCCAGGGTAAAATCTTTGTGCACTGTGTGATTGCTTTGTCATTTAATTTCTAGCTTAAATTTGTCTTCCTCCCTTCTATTAGGTTTAGCGTGGAAAACTATTTCCTAACATGTGGTATCAGAGCTTGGTTTGACAATATTGGATATGAGATAAACTCTAGGTATAGTAAGAGTTGTAAGTTAGAGATATTTAAATTTGTGCTTAAAAGAATGGCAAGTAGCTTGAGAATAGAGATTCAAAACTTCAATGGCCAAAATTTTGAGCTTTGGAAGCATAAAATTGAAGATCTCCTTATAAATCGAGAACAATGGGAAACATTTTGTCCAGGTACCATTCTGATAGGTATGTTAAGGGAATAATGGGAGAATCTTGAAAGAAGGGCAAGAAGTACAATTCGACTTTGTCTTCCAGATTCATTGTCGTTGAATGTCTCATGTGAAGATTTATCTAAGAAACTATGGGACAAGTTTGGGATCTTGTACTAGTCAAAATCCATGGTAAATAAGTTGTTCCTTAGAAATAAGTTGTATCTTCTAAGGATGAGTGATTGCAGTTCGGTAACTGAGCATTTGGATGTGTTCAATACTATAATAAGTCAGTTATCATCTGTAGATATCAAAATCACTAAGGAGGAGAAATGTATTAGCCTATTATGTTCTTTGTTGGAATATTGGGATAGATTAGTCATGGCTATAGGGAGTAATTCAACCACATTAGCACTAGATGACATGGTTGCATCTCTACTATCTGGAGAAATGAGATGGAAGAACGTGGAAGGATCGACCAAAGATGCTTTAATGGTGAGGGGTAGACCGGTTGACAAAGATAAAGGCAAATTCTTCTGTAGAAAGTCTAAGTCAAAGGGTAGATCTAAATCCCCAGTTCAGTCAATAAGAAGATGTCACAAAACACGGTAAAGTTGGGAATTATAAAAGGAACTGCAAGTCAAAGGCAATGCAAGTTGGTATGGGATCCGACGAGAAATAGTCGACTGAGAGAAAGCCTACTCTAGATAAAGGAGGCAATGTGTATATAGCATTGACTAATACACAGTTGGATCAAGATGTTTGGTTGATCGACTCAAGAGCATCATATCATATGAAACATCATAGAGAATGGTTTTGCGGATATCAAATATATGGAGGAGGAGATGTGTTCTTGGGGGACGACTCGACAACCAAAATTGTTGGATGGGGAAGAATCTGACTTATACTGCAGGGTGGGAGGAGTAGAATCCTTCCAGGTGTGCTACATATTCCAGGTTTGGAAAGAAACCTGATATCTATCAGTAATATGAGTGATTCAAGAGTGCACAGTCTATTTCAAAAGGATACATGCAAAATGGTCAGAGGTACGAAGGTCTTAATGAAAGGAGTACTTATTGGAACCATATACAAGTTGTTAGGGAATGTCAACTTGACTTGATGTAACACCATCATTGTTGTTCCTGAAGTCAACTCAACTGGACTCATATCGGGCTGAGTCGATTCAAACCGATTTGACAAGTCTTCGTCCAGTCAACCTGACCATGTTTTGGCACAAGAGGATGGACACATTGGAGAAAAGGGACTTTGAGTTATTCATAAAAAACATATGGTCAAAGGTTTTCCTGAATGTAATTTATAAGTCAATTTTTGTGAACATTGCATATATGGAAAACAAAACTGGGTTAGGTTCCCATCTGGAGCGACAAGGGAAAAGGGGATTCTAGAATTAGCTCATAGTGATGTGTTTAGGCCTGTAATAGTTTCTTCACTTGGTGGATCCCTATATTATGTCTCCTTCATAGATGATTTCTCCAAAAATACATGGATATATTTCTTGAGGAAGAAGTCATAGGTTTTTGAGCAATTCAAGGAGCTTAAATCTCTTGTAGAAAACCAGACAGATAAGAATATCAAGGTGTTGAGAACAAACAATGGTGGTCAATTATGTGGAAATGATTTTGAGTAGTTCTATAAACAGTGTGGAATAGCATGCCAAAATACAACACCATATACCCCACAAAAAAATGCAGTTGCCAAAAGAATGAACAAAACATTGATGGACAAGGCAAGGAGCATGCTCTTTGGTGCTCAGCTCGTGCAAGAATTATGGGCAGAGGTAGATGATACTACAAAATATCTAGTGAATATGTCTCCTTTGTCGGTGCTAGTTGACTCGACTCCACGCAAGGTATGGTTTGGAAAGAAGCCTTCACTTTCACATCTCAAAGTATTTGGCTGTGATGCATTTTTGTGTGTTCCGAAGGAAAAGAGGAGAAAGTTGGACAAGAAGGAAGTCAATTGTATTTTCATTGGATACAAAAAAGGAATGAAATGATATAAGCTCTGGGATCCTACATCAAGGAAAACAATTTACAGTCGATATGTGGTCTTAAGAGAAGTCTGAGGTAATTCTGAGTTTGAAGTAAAACAAGGAAAACAAAGAAATATTTAGAGAAGGTGAAGTTTGAAATGAGGAATGAAGAAGATGATTTAGATGAGTCAACTAAATCAGATGAAGAGTTGAAATAACCAATCTTGGTTGTAAGGAGGTCTAAACGAGTAACAAAAATAGTCGAAAGGTACATTCCACCTAATTTTCATTATGCATTTGTCTTAACTGCCACTGACAAGGAGCCCAAGTCAGTCAAGAAGGCAATCGAATCGATAGAGGGTAGACTCTAGAAGGACGCCATGGTCGAAGATATGGAATCCTTGCACAAGAATGAGACATGGGATTTGGTAGAATTACCTAGTGGAAGAAAGCCCATCGGTAGAAAATGGGTGTTCAAGAAAAATATGAACACGACATGTCAAGTCGAGAAATTCAAAGATTGATTGGTAGCGAAAGGATATTCCCAAGTTGAAGGAGTCGACTTCGATGATATTTTTTCTCTTGTTGCAAAATTAACTTCCATTAAAGTACTAATGTATCTAGCTACAACATTTGATCTTGAAATAGAGAAAATGGATGTGAAGACAATGTTCCTGCATGGGGACCTGGAAGAATAAATCTATGTGAAACAACCTAAAGGATTTGCAGTAAAGGGAAAGAAAGAGCAAGTTTGCAAACTAAAAGGGTCCCTTTATGGTCTAAAGAAATCACCAAGGATGTGGTACCAAAATTTTGACATAAACATCCTGAGTTTGGGATTTATGAGAAGCAAAGTTGATCACGGTATATATTCCAAGGAAGAAGGTGGGAATTTCATATATGTAGCATTGTATGTCGATGACATGTTGTTGATCGAAAACAACATGGACACGATAAAGGAGGTGAAGAAGCAGTTATCCTCCAAGTTCGACATGGCAGATCTCATTGCAGCGAAATTCATTCTAGGAATAGAGATAAAGAGAGATCGCGAAGTTAGAAATATTTGGTTGAACCAAAGGAAATACATTGAAACAATATTGAAGTGTTTCAACAACGGGATTGCAAAGCTGTAAAGGTGCCAATTCTTCTAGGAGAAAGGATAATTGTTGAACAGTGTCTAAAGACACAGGAAGTAATAGAGGACATGGCACATGTTCCCTATGCAAGTGTTGTTGGTAGTCTAATGTATGAAATGGTCTGCACTTGACCAGACATTTCCCATGTAGTGGAAATGTTGAGAAGATACATTTCAACACTTCGAAAAGAGCATTGGATAGTTGTCAAGAGAGTATTCAGGTATTTGTGTGGCGAAAAATATTATGCTATATGCTACCAAGGGAAACCTAGAGGTGGCAGTGAAGTAGATGTACATGGATTTATCGACGTCGATTGGAATGGAGATATGGATCAACGAAGGTCAACTAGTGGATATGTGTTCAAGATGGTTGGTGGAGAAATCCATGGGATGAGCAAGTGATAGACAGTCGTAGCCTTGTCAACAACAAAAGTGGAATACATGGTAGCCACTAGTGGAAGTAAAGAATAAATACGGTTGCAATGGTTGTGTTCATGGATCGGGTTTGAGAAGAGAGATATGAATATAAATTGCAACAATCAAAACACAATATTCCTGGAAAAGAACACAACTTATCATTCAAATACTAAGCATATTTATGTACAATACCATTTCGTAACAGGCATGGTGGAAAGTAACAAGGTGCTACTAGAGAAAGTAGACACATTGGAAAGAATAACAGACTCTTTGACCAAGTCTGTGAGTGTTGTGAAGCTATCTTGGTGTAGAGAGGAAATGGGAATTGTTTCCCTGGGTATGTGAAAAAAAAATCAGAAAACTCTTGGTTCAGTAAAGAATAAAACAAGTGGGAGAATGTTGGGTTGCTATATTCTTTGCAGTGAAATTCTAGTCAAGGCAGATCTACTGGGAGAGAAAGTCGAAGGTTGAAGTGATCGATTGTGAAAAGTTGAATTAGAAGTGATAAACAACAAGTTGAAGTGGTCAACTGACAAGAGTTTTTTATAGGTCGTGTGGCAATTGACTGAATTCTGAATGTAAGTTGATCGGTAGTCGACTAGTAATTCAACTAGTAGTCAATTGTAATAGAATCCTAAGATTCACATGATCTGTAACCATTTTTGGGCACCTTTATTTAGGGTTTTTCCTATTGTAAATCTTGTAAATAAGGCATGTTGTAATACTATAAAATCTAATCTCTAACCAATAATCATGATATTAATCCTTTAGCATAAGGTTGTTGGTCATGCAGATGTAAGTCAAATTGGCTACAGGGTTGTTCTTGTGTAAAGAAAGAAGGTATGATGTTGATTGTGTCTTAGGTGTAGATCAATGTTAGACATGTAACCTTTTATTTTGAATGAATAATACAACAAGAGGGAAATATGCTCAAGGAACGTTCGATTTCCTGTTTGGGTTTCCAAGGTAAAATCTTTGTGTACTATGTGATTGCTTTGTCATTTAATTTCTAGATTAAATATGACTTCCTCACTTCTATTAGATTTAGCATGGAATTTTATTTCCTATTACACCCCCACCCGCATATGGTTTTCAAAAGATATTTCTCCACATTCATTATGTTTTGCATAATATCTCCCCCCACTCCCACCCCCACTCCCACTCCCACGCCCACTCCCACCCCCACCCTCACCCTCATGTGGTATCTTTAATAACCCTAGTGTGTCTTTTCTAGAATTTCCAACTTGAAATTTATTGACACATAACTAGCCAAATACTAAATAACATTGATGATAACCCATTAACATAATCCATTAAACTTATTTAAATACTTTATTTACTATAAAATAATAAACAATATAATGTTTTGTATTTAATAATTTGAAATTGTTTTTATGATTTTATTTATTTTTTCCTTTATTTATTTATACTCCCAGTAATCGGTTCAGGAGCCTAGTCCAAAAAGAGATGTAAGGGGGAAATAGAAAACTAGGAAGGTAGAGGCCTCCAAAAGAAAATAATCCCATAAATGGATAAAGGTGGAAAGTGTAGATAAAGATGTGGATGCCACCTTAACTAAGATGGGGACTTCAAAAAGTATCCCTTTGAAAATCAAATAAAAGACCCTAGCTTTAGGGAAGAGTGGGAAAATATCTAGGATGGAAAGAACCAAATCTCAAACAAACCCCTAGAGGATTACACCTATATCCTCCATATACTTGGATGACATTCCTAGACCTAATAAGATCCCATCAAGGGCACAAGAGGAAGATAATGCATCAACACCACCTACTATAACATACCCATCCACCCATAGGCTTGGCATGCTACTTCAAATTTAACACTTCAAACTGATTTCGAATTTCTGATGACATTTAATTAATAAAGAAGAATGACAGACTCACATGCAATCATCAATATTCACACTACATCATAAAAGAAATGAATTTAATGTCATGCACAACAATAACCAGAAATCACTCATTCTAAAATATGAATCTCAGAGATAATAATTAATACACAGCGGAAACAAATATATCAACAAGGAAACCATGACAGAGAGCACTTATCTTTAACAAAAATAATTCACCAACTAGTTGCAAACCAAGGACGTTCCACCCAACCATAGGCATTGGTGTTCCAAGTCTCAACAATAATGTCACCCCCGAGCCAAGGCTATGAATCCAAAAGGATGGTTCCAGGGTGTCACTCAACTCCCCAAACTAGTCAGCACTCAAGCTCTCACAGGTTTCTCAATACACAGCAATCCAAAGTACACCAACTATCTTCTCTCCAGCCTACACAACCCAAGATAATGAACCCCCTTTTCTTCCATGCAGCCCCTTCAGAGGTCCACCTCCTTCCAAGGCTCCAGTACATCTATTCAAGAATATCCATGTTGGGACTCTCAAGACTCATAGTTGTGAATAAAATCTAGTACATGTCAATGCATCTCAAGCATGCAAACATAATTTCATGGTTGGAATACACTAGTCATTACTACATCCAACAAACAAGGGCTTCTTCCTCAGTAATTATCCCCCCCATGTCCCCATCCAAGAACAAGAATGAATGAGGAGTGATAATTGAGCAACAATGAATGAAAGATTGAAAGTGTGAGTGGAGAATAAACCCCAAACAACCAACAAGATGGGTTTATATATTTACTTGGAAATCAAGAACCACATGGTATTCCCCCAAGAATCTCATGTAACCACTTCTCTCCATTAAATCAATTATGGGTAAATACAATATAACAAATTTATTAGCCCCTTAATCCCCCTCTCTCAAGGAATCATACCCCCCTATATTGTCCTTGTCCATCTATCAGCTAACGATGTATTTTATTATTAATAATGATCAAAACATTACATTTCATAAGCACGTTGGCCTCTTATAATTATTTGGGCACTCCACCCTTTCATAAATTAATAACATACATTATTTAATATGGGGAATCAAAACCAGTGTATTACATTCTCCTCCCCCTTATTTTAGCATTGTCCTTAGTGCATATACAAAACAGAAATCAAAATTTCAAAATTTATTCAAAAAGTTGTGGATACTTTACCTGCATGGCATATTCATGCTCGCAAATAGCATCTTTAGGACCGTAGCAGGTCCACTGAACTTTTACGAGTTCTATGACTCAATTCCAAAGCATTTTGACTTTTTTGTCCAATATGCACATTGGTTGGACCTGAAAGTCTCCTTATGGCTCCACCTAAATCAAATGGCAATCAATAACATGGTTAGGATCATGTACATAAGTATTCAACAAAGAGACATGAAATACATTATGCACATTCATGCAAGAAGGCAATGCACACATGTATGCAACTAGCCCTATTTTGTCCAATATCTCAAATGGACTACAGAATCTAGTTGCTAGCTTTGTACAACTACCCAAATTCAATTAGATATTCTTGGGCTTCACTTTCAAAAGCACATGCTCCCCCACTTTAACTTATCTACCTATCATGTTCTTGTCTGGATAAAAATTTTGTCTATCTTGAGTTTCCTTTAAATTTTGCTTAATTCTAACCATCTGGTATTCCATATCCTTGAGCAATTTTGGCCCAAGTATTGAATTTTCACTATGCTAGGCTCAAGCATGAGGTTTATTTCATTTAGCATGTACTTGAACCATTAAAAAATGCAGCTACACCATACACAAGTGTTGCAATAACCAATATCACAAGAATAAATAACATGCACAAGAACACAAGAAATATCCTGGGAAACCCTTATACTCAAGGGAATAAAACCCAACAATCCTTTGCTATATTATCAAGAGAAGATCCCCCAACCATTAAACCCTAATGCACACAAGCGGATGCTCTACAACCTTGAAACTAGCGCCCAAGAGAGGTACGCAAATCAACCTTAGATGTAGGTCTGAAATTTCCAAATGACAAGTGACAAGTGTGTTTCCTCAACAGGGAAATCACCTTTATTTATACAAGACCAGACACGGAAAAAGGTGTGTCTATTGGAACAATAGGGCCGACCTTAATAACTCAGAAATATAATTAGTTATTACAATAAACCTTAATTATCTTTCACATATGGTGGGGCCAACTTGTACCCTTTACATCATAATTAGGGTTACAAGTAAATCTTACACTTATACAATATAGAAAGGGATCCACACGTACACTAGTGCTCAGCCACTAGGGACACATCCACTTGTGATCAGCCACAAGGACATCATACTCAACATATATCTATCTCAATTGAGTCCACAAGATAATCATATGGAGCACCACATTGACTCAACTTTCACACAAAGGAGAATGATACACCCATCACATGGAAACACCCAACACTGGGGGACGACTCAACTCTCACACAGAGAAGAATGATGCACCCCATCACATGGGCATGCCCAACACTGAGCTCTCTCACAGGTCAACTCAACTCAGTCATAGAGGAGAACGTATCCTGGATAATGTCACACGACGTTGCAATCATCAACACTCCCTCTCAGCTAGGGAGGCATTCTCCACCATGCCAAGTCTCTCACGGAAGTACTCAAACTTTGTTTTGGCAAGCGGTTTGGTGAAGATATATGCAATCTACTCATGTGTAGGAAGGTATTGCATGTGTACTTCTTTCCTCTACACCATGTCTTTGATATAATGGTATTTGATCAATGTGTTTCGATTTATTGTGAAACATGGGATTCTCATAAAGCTTCACACAACTCTGGTTATCACAATGAATAATGGTAGAATCCATCTCATGATCAAATAAATCTGTTAGGAGCTTTTGAATCCACACTGCTTTGTGGACTACCACACTCAACATTATATAATCTACTTATGCAGTACTCAAAGCCACATAGATTTGTTTCCTACTTCACCAGGAAACCATGGCAAATCCCAAGGTAAAAGAACAACCAGATGTGCTCTTCTGGTCCATTGTGCTCCCTTCCCAATCTACATCGGCATATCCCTGCAATCTCATGTCTACCCCGGAGGCATATCTCGGGCCATATCCAATCATGCCTCGTAGATATCTCAATACATGCTTCATTGTTATCCAGTGAGTCTGTCTCGGCTAACTCATGAACTGACTAAGTACATTCACTGCATAGAATATATCAGGTCTAGTGTTAGCCAAATACATCAATGATCCAATCATATTTTGGCATAGATGTGGATCAATCTCGCCTAAATCAATAGAATCCTCATTCAATTTCTTTATATCCATCACCATCGGTGTAGGCATGGATTTGCAATCTGTCATATCGAATTTCTTCAATATCTCCACTGTATATTTTCCTTGACTCAGGAAAATCTCATCAGTCCTTTGCCATACTTCTAGTCCTAAGAAGTAGTGCATCATACCCAAATCCTTCATCTTGAATTCAGAATTCAATGCACGCTTGCATTCAGCAATAAGTATTTTTGAACCAATGAGGAATAAATCATCCACATACAAGACCAAGATCAGGCACTTGTCACCAACAATGTGATAATATAGGTTTGGATCAACAACATTCTTGTTGAAGACCAAACTCATTAGGAATCCATCCATCTTCTCGTACCAAGCATGAGGTGCATGTTTTAGTCAATACAGGGATTTCTTCAACCTGCACACATGAGATTTTTCATCATGTATCATGAATCCCTCTGGTTGCTTGATGTAAACTTCTTCCTCAATATCACCATTGAGAAAGGTTGTCTTTACATCCATCTGATGTATTTTCCAACCCATAGATGCAGCTAGTGCAACGATAGTGTGGATGGAAGTGTATTGAGCCACAAAATCAAATGTATCCACATAATCAATTCCCTCCACCTGTGAGAATCCTCTGGCTACTAATCTTGTTTTGTACTTCTCGACACTTCCATCAATTGCATGCTTGATCTTATAGATCCACTTGGAATTCACTACAAAATATCCCACACATCATTCTTCATGATGGATTGATACTCTTCTGGCATGGAATCTTTCCATACCTGTTGACCTATTGCTTCTCCGTGATAAGAAGGCTTGGTATCAATTATGTGGCTCATGGTTGAAACATAGCTCGAAAATAACTTTGGTCTCTTACTCTCTCGGATTATGCCTCGAGGATTTGCATGTCTCTCTGCCTCCTGCAGAGTTTTTCAATCCTAGGCAGGCCTTTTATGGCCTATTGCAATGTCTCTAGGAACATCAACTGGAGAAACTGGATCAACTGGATCGACTGGAACCATGGTTGTCTCTCTATAAATTGTTGAAGGGGGAGAAGGTATTGTCTTGCTGTCAATCTCCATCTGAGATTCTCTGGATCTCCGAAAGGTTATCTCTTCCTCAAAGATGACATCTATGCTCACCTCAATATGTCTTTGTCCAGGGATGTAGATCTGGTATGCCTTCAAAAATTCATTGTATCCCAAAAATGTACCCTTTCTCCCTGAAGGGTCTAGCTTGGACCTCTTCTCCTTGGGTACATGAAAGTATAGTGGAAACCCAAATTTCCTGAAGTGTCCAACCTCATGCTTCACTCCGATGAGGCTTCTTCGGGAGTCATATTCTTCAAAATCTTGTGAGGGCTCTTGTTCTGAACATATACTGATGTCATGGATGTTTCTGCCCACATAATCATAGGTAGATTTTGTTCATGTATCATTGCTTTGGTTGCCTCAATGATGGTTCTGTTCTTCCTCTCTGCAACCCCATTTTGTTGAGGGTTTTAAGGAACTATGTACACCCTCTTGATCCCTGCCTCAACACAGAAATCATTGAAATCCATGGATGTGTATTCTCCTCTTTATCTGATCTTAGGACCTTGATATTCCTTCTAGTTAGGTTCTCAACCTGAGCTTTGAATTCTTGAAATCTTGCAAGGACTCCATCCTTGGTCTTCAAAAAATAAATCCATGTCTTCCGAGAGTGATCATCCATGAAGAGAACATACTACAAATATCCGTTCAAGGAGGCAACAGTCATGGGTATACACACATCTAAATGTATCAAGTCCAATATCCCCTTGGAACTGTTGTCACTACTCAAGAAGGAACCCTTGACATTATTTCCAAGAGCACAACCTCTACAAACACCAGTATGTTGAACGTGTATCTCTGGAAGGCATGTTACCATATTCCCTAGAGAAGGAAGGGCTCTATAATGAATGTGAGCAAGTCTCCTATGCCATAGCTCACTCAAGCTGATAGTATCATGTAACAAGGCTTGGACTGGTTAGACAATCAACATGTATAAGTTGTTTTCTCGAACACCAATTACTCGAGCAGAATCCATATGTGAGTTCTTATGTCATGCAAGAACTTTTCCTTCAGAAAAGGTAACCTTGTAGCTTTTATTCTCTAAGGAAGAAATGGAGACAAGGTTCCTTTTCATCCCAGGTACATATAGTACCTCACTCAACTGAAGGGATATGTCAGAATCTAGTTGGAATGTAGAAGTTCCAACCCCCTTCACATTATATCTGGCATTGTCTCCAAGTACAAAATGTACACTGGCCTCTTTCTCAACAAGATTTGTCAAATGATCTCTATATCTAATCATGTGCCTGGAGGCACCACTGTAATTTAACCAAATATCATTATCAGTAGGAACCATACCTGATACTGTTGATATGAATAAGAAGGATTCATCTTTTATGTCTTCATCTCTCTGTTGTGGCTCTGGATCAACATCAGCAAGTTGTCTTTCTTTCTCTTCATCGATAGTTGTCTCTGGTAAAGACTTTTGTATCACATTCAATCAGCCATCCTCTTCTAGGGTGATCTATAGTCTTGACTTCTAGGAACCGAAGTTGGTTGACCCATCAATCCTATCTTCTACCAAGGTTATGTGCCTCATGGTTTGCAGATTCTTCCACAAACCCTTAGCAACTAGGCTAGGAAACCTAACGGCTAGGCTAGGCTAGCAATCTTAGGTTTCATTGGGATTATGACTACCAACAATAATCCTTTAAATTCAGAAGAACACTGTTGAGCTGAAAAACTCCTTCAATGAGCTACAGAAACCCTAAAAACGAAATTCTACAGAAAAATTGCGTAACCCTAGAAACCATAGGGCCAAAAATCCAAAATTCTTAGAAATGCAATATGAAGGTTAAGAGAAAGCAGGAAGAGTAAAACCCTGTATTAAGCATATTCTKCCCAAAATGCATAAAAAGGCATCCTTTACGAGAATGTCCTTTGGACAATGTTTATGTATGTGCAATATGTACTGAAAATCATAAAACAGAAGATTGTCCATCCTTACCGGGATTGCAAGCCATATTCAAGGGAGGGGAAGCTCCAGGGACTCCATCTGCACCTAAGAGGCCTTGGAAACCTAGGAACTCAAATATGTATCAAGAACCATCCCCACAACCTTCCAGCTACTATCCACCCTTCTCTCAACAACAACAACATCCATGGAACTAGCCAAATTGGCCTCCGCAAAATGTCCCTACTCAACCTTGGTACCAGGGATGGAGAGACACGAATTTTGGAAATAACCAACAGTAGCATGCAGTACCAATTCCCCAAAATCCATGTACTCAGTATCCTCCAAACATACATCAGTTATTGCCTGGTTTTACTCCACCTCCTTTACCACCCATTCAACAAACTCCTCAGCAGCCTCAAAATCCACCTCGCCCCACCATTTTTCCCGCTCAACCCATTCCAAATCCTAACCACAGACCACCTCTACCACTCCATAATGTTGATCTTCAAAATTACCCAGCTTACACCATAAACCCAATTTCTATACAAGAAATACAGCTGAGATCTGGAAAAACTTTAAATAAAACTCAACCTGTAACAAGAACAGCACCAAAGGTAATTATATAAAAACATGAGGAAGAACCTATAGATGATTTATCAAATAGGGAATCTTTGAAAGATGTTATCATTCCAAAGCATAAAGTACCTGGATCACAGCGTAACATACAAACTTAGGTTCCCCAAACACCTCCTTTTCATGAAAGGTTGCTCATTAAAAAACCAATTTTTCAATCTGAGTTTGACATCATGAATGAACTAAGAAATGTCTATGTTAAGATTACATTGCTACAAGCGATCAGAGATGTTCCCATCTACGCAAAAACCATCAAAGAACTCTGCATTAAGAAACCAGGTCAGAAACAGAAAGATCCACCCACGATACACCTAGTAGGATAGTCATCAAATTGTATTTCTGAAACGCCTAAAATTGTGAAGTATGCCAACCCAGGGAACCCAATAGTTTCAGTGACTATCAACAATGTTTCTATTGGTAATAGTTTAGACAATCTAGGTGCAGCCATTAATATAATGACTATCAATACAGTGGAATTGTTGCAACTAAGTCAATTCCTTCGCCCTACCCCTATAGTTCTTGAACTTGCCGACAGAACAACTATAAAACCTGCTAGAGTCCTTGATGACATCCTTGTTACATTAGCTTCATGGGAATATATTGTTGACTTCATGATTATTCATTCAAAGGACCCCACGAAAGGCCATCCAATCATTCTAGGAAGACCTTGGTTGGCCACGGCCAATGAATTCATAGGATGTCGTGGTGGGGATATGTTCATCTCAAATGGCATTTCTTCACAGAAACTTACTCTTTTTCCAACTGCTCAACTGGTTACAGAAGAATTATGGTGGCTAAAATGTCCCTATCATGAGAATGATGATGAAGAATCTTTATTCTTTGTTGATGAGTTTCACGCACTACAAGAACCTACAGAGGATGATATTTTAAGTCAATTTCTTTTTGTGACAGAAAATGTTGAGTTCCCACAAACATATTTTCAATATGATCAAATTTTCAGAGAGGAATTTCAAGAACGAAGTGA
>ML779739.1:1994385-2005580 GCA_009831015.1 Picea engelmannii | reverse complement strand
CTGGCCTTACCATGACACATTTGACATCCTTTTACAACTAAATGGGGCTATTCAAGGTATTCTTATGATTCAAGTTATTTTTAATGTATTTTGATATTTTAAACTAATATTGATACTAATGTGACATGAGTTAGGTATTGTTCCTTTGAAACAGAACTTATCAGTACCATGTACTAGCTCGCACTTAGCGGAGAAACCAAAGAAGTTGTTGAAAACATGCACGACATAGCCAGAGTGGATTGAAAGTCAGATTCATATGATTGATTGAGTCATAACTCAATATGATGACTCAGGGTGAGATTGTAGAACCGTTTTATTAGAATTCTTTATGATCCACACTTCTTGACACTGCGTGTCATGAAGTTGTGAAGTTCGTTTTAACTGACTATGAGTCATTTTTGGATTTGAGATCCGTTTAGATTAATGCACCTATGTTTAAAACTATTTTGGAGAGGATCTATATAAACTGGGATCGCTCTCAAGAAACGTTGGTTACAATATCCTATGTGATACGATTTCTGATAACACAAATTTGCTATGTGTTATGTTATTTGTTGTTAAATGATTTGAGTCGTTTTATGAATTATGGAGCGTGAAGTATGAATGATTTTTGCATGGAATGATCTGAGTAGCTCTGGTTTCATTTTAGGTGATTGCACCTCTTGGTTGGGCCCGCCAAMARGTTCAAGTCGTTGTCTCTTTTCCATAGTAGAGTTAGTTTATTTTAGTATTTTAGAATCAGCATGTAAGTTAGTTTATTTGAGTTTGGGAATTATTTTGTTAAGATTCTTGCTTAACCATTCTTCGGATTGGATCATTTCCAGTGTGATATCCTCTCATAGATTGATGAATGTTGAATGCATTATTTATCCCTGTAGAACTTGAAGAATGAACTAGATTTACTCTGTTTCTAGTTTTCAATTTGATCATGATTTAAAGGGAATGCGAGTTTAGATTTACTCTGTCTTGTTAGGATAGTTAGCTTACTCTGTTCTATTAGGATAGTCATCTTATAGTCTGTTTCTAGTTTTAAATTTGATCATGATTCAAAAGGAGTGCAAGTTTAGATTTACTCTATTCTGTTCGAATAGTTAGTTTACATTCGGATTAAAGGAAGCTTCCAGTACCAGTCGGGTAAATAGGACATTTATTTGTTCTACCTGTGGATAGATTCAGAACTATTTTTTATGTTTAGATTAAAAAGGTTTTGAAAAATTATCTTTCTTTTATGGCTTAGATAGATATGATGATGATTAGATGTTTAAGCTAAGGGTAGATAGTCTTGGGAGATTACATTGGATTAGAAATAGAAGTACCTGTACTTAAGCTCAGAACTGTTTTTACTTTGATGAATTAAACAAGAGATGATTAGTTTCAAGATAATCATTAGGGTTCAATTTTTAAGAGTGAGTTTGTGTTTTCTTCTCAGAATAACCTTTATATAGGAATTAGAATCTTACCAGCACATACACTGTAGCAGCTCTAAGTTCACTTACCCTGGTTTGACAATTCAGTGTTTTCAGGTAATTAAAAATATTTAATATAGCAGCCTGACATTTTTGGCGCCGTTGTCGGGGAGTTGTTTAGAAGGTAAGTTAGATAATTGTTTTGGTTATTTTATTAAAATGTATTTGGTTTGGTGTGGTATGTTAGCAGGTTGATGAAAGAGGAGTTGTGAAATGAAGGGTGAGAACCGACATATCAGTTATCACAGGTTCCTCTAAAACTTAATCTTAGTTTTTCTTTCATCTAGTATGTTTTCATGAGAAATAGAGATCATAGAGGTAGATTTAGGGGAAATACAAAACAACAAAAAGAAGAAACCTCCACCCAAAAAGAAATAGAAACTGAGACTCGAACTCTAGCTGAGGAAACCATAGAGCAAAACATAGAACCAGGAAACACCACATACCAACAAATTCAAATTCCCGGTGATCCAAACTTGGTTGACACAATTAATCTAGAATAAGTGCAAGCTATTCTCAGGAACCCTGACACTTAGTTTCACAAATAACAACTGCAATTGTTGAATCAAAGGTAATAGGATCCTCAAAAGAACCAATAGGAGATAGAAATTATGTCAAAAAGAATCCAGAGAGGAGGGATTTCACACCCTCACCAAAGAAAGATCAGATTTCATATACAATTTTTGGTAATCCTTTTAACATAGAAGAAAGAGGGAGAGAATTGGATAGAAGAGAACGAGGAGATATTCATGTTGAAAATGAAGATGAAGAAGAAGTAGAGACTGAGCTAAGACCAGAAACCACCTTTGGGTTTCCTATTTTGGATTTCGTCCAGAATGTCAATATGAAAAATATCCCACCTTCGGCACTACCAACCTTTTATGGGAAAAGTAGTGAAGACCCAGATGTCTTTCTTTTTTAGTTTGGCAGCCTGTGTAGGAGTTATAACTATCTCCAGGATTCACATAAACTGAAGTTGTTTCCTGCTACCCTAAAAGATTCTGCATTACGTTGGTTCATGAGTTTAGGAGAGTACAGCATTAGATCTTGGGAAGATATGAAGGCAAAATTTTTAAAGAAGTACCAGGACTATTGTAGACCCAAGGATTTTCGAAATGATATTTTTAGAATGCAACAACAAGATGAAGAGAGCCTTGAGGATTTCTTAGAAAGATTTACAGATACCCTTCAAAAATCTAAATATAATGAGCTCCAAGATGAAGCAATCAAGACTCTTTTCTTAAAAGGGGTTTCATATGTATATATTGACACTCTCCATTTAATGGCTTTAGGAGACATTTATCAAAAAGACTTTGAAGCAATCAGTGAACTATGTATAACTTACTCAAGAAGTAGGGGGAAAACTTCAAAATGTTTGAGAGAACCTGTCAACAAAAACAACAAAGTACCCACATCTATTGGAGTTACTAGAATTGAATTGGGAAACCTTTTCGAAAATTTTAAAACAAACATTTTAGGAACAATTGGCTCTCAATTAGACACTCTGAAGATTAAGAGAAAGCAGGAAGAGGAAGACCCTGTATTAAGCATATTCTGCCCAAAATGCAAAAAAAGGCATCCTTTATGAGAATTTCCTTTGGACAATGTTTATGTATGTGTAATATGTACTGAAAATCATAAAACAGAACATTGCCCATCCTTACTGGGATTGCAATCCATATTCAAGGGAGGGGAAGCTCCTGGGACTCCATCTGCACCTAGGAGGCCTTGGCAACCTAGGAACTCAAATACGTATCAAGAACTATCCCCAAAACCTTCCAGCTACTATCCACCCTTCTCTCAACAACAACAACATCCATAGAACTGGCCAAATTGGCCTCCGCAAAATGTCCCTACTCAACCTTGGTACCAGGGATGGAGAGACCCAAATTTTGGAAATAACCAACAACAGCATGCGGTACCAATTCCCCAGAATCCATGTACTCAGTATCCTCCAAACATACATCATTTATTTCATGTTTTTACTCCACCTCCTTTACCACCCATTCAACAAACTCCTCAGCAGCCTCAGAATCCACCTCGCCCCACCATTTTTCCCGCTCAACCCATTCCAAATCCTAACCACAGACCACCTATCCCACTCCATAATGTTGATTTTCAAAATTACCCATCTTACACCATAAACCCCATTTCTATACAAGAAATACAGCTGAGATCTGGAAAAACTTTAAATAAAACTCAGCCTGTAACAAGAACAGCACCAAAGGTAATTATCCAAGAACATGAGGAAGAACCTATAGATGATTTATCAAATAGGGCATCTTTGAAATATGTTATCATTCCAAATCATAAAGTACCTGAATCACAGCGTAACATACAAACTTAGGTTCCCCAAACACCTCCTTTTCCTGAAAGGTTGCTCATTGAAAAACCAATTGTTCAATCTGAGTTGACATCATGAATGAACTAAGAAATGTCTGTGTTAAGATTCCATTGGTACAAGCGATCAGAGATGTTCCCATCTACGCCAAAACCGCCAAAGAACTCTGCATTAAGAAACTAGGTCAGAAACAGAAAGATCCACCCACGTTACACCTAGTAGGCCAGTCATCAAATTTTATTTCTGAAACGCCTAAAATTGTGAAGTATGCCAACCCAGGGAACCCAATAGTTTCAGTGACTATAAACAATGTTTCTATTGGTAATACTTTAGTCGATCTAGGTGCAGCCATTAATATAATGACTATAAATACAGTGGAACTGTTTCAACTAAGTCAATTCCTTCGCCCTACCCCTACAGTTCTTGAACTTGCTGACAGAACAACTATAAAACCTGTTGGAGTCCTTGATGACATCCTTGTTACATTAGCTTCTTCGGAATATCCTGTTGACTTCATGATTATTCATTCAAAGGACCCCATGAAATTCCATCCAATCATTCTAGGAAGACCTTGGTTGGCCACGGCCAATGCTTTCATAGGATGCCGTGGTGGGGATATGTTCATCTCAAATGGCATTTCTTCACAGAAACTTACTCTTTTTCCATCTGCTCAACCGGTTACAGAAGAATTATGGTGGCTAAAATGTCCCTATCATGAGAATGATGATGAAGAATCTGTATTCTTTGTTGATGAGTTTCATGCACTACAAGAACCTATAGAGGATGATATTTTAAGTCAATTTCTTTCTGTGACAGAAAATGTTGAGTTCCCACAAACATATTTTCAATACGATCAAATTTTCAGAGAGGAATTTCAAGAACGAAGTGAGTTATTTTCCTCATTTTCACCATCTATGGTTTTAACCATTGATGAGCATCCGGGGTCATATACCATTCCAGTAGAACTTAGCCCAGGCAAATGTCTATACATCAACTCTGAATTAAGTCTCAGCCAACAGGAACAGTTAACAAACCTTTTGAAAGAACAGTTAGGGTCATTTGCATGGGAATACACTGATATGAGAGGAGTGCATCCTGACACCTGCATTCACCACATCTATATCCAACCAGGGATAACTCCAGAAAGACAACCACAAAGGCGTATGAATCCAATCCTAAAAGATTTTGTGAAAGAAGAATTACAGAAATTATTAAACGTTGGATTCATTTATCCAATTTCTGACAGCAAGTGGGTTTCACCTCTTTTTTTGGTACCTAAGAAAATGACAGGGAAATGGAGAATGTGTGTAGAGTTTAGGGAGTTGAACAAGGCAACCCTGAAGGATTACTTTCCCTTGCCCTTTATAGATCAAGTTTTGGATACCTTGGCTGGAAAAAGATACTTTTCCTTTCTCGATGGATATAGTGGATACAATCATATTTAAATTGCTCCTGAAGACCAGGACAAAACAACATTTACGTGTCCTTGGGGTACTTATGCTCATAAAGTGCTACCTTTTGGACTATGCAATGCTCCTGCTACATTTCAGAGAGCAGTCCTTTGGATCTTTGCTGACTTAATTCATGATAGTGTGGAAGTATACATGGGCGATTTTACTATTTATGGTAACACTTTCAAAGAAGCCTTAAGTAATCTTGAGAAAGTATTGATTCGCTATCAGGAATCAAATTTATCCCTTAGTCTTGAAAAATGTAAAATGCTATTAACTGAGGGAATAGTGTTGGGTCATATTTTGTCTGCAGAAGGACTTAAAGTTGATCCAGCCAAAATTGAAGTGATAGTTAAACTTTCCTCTCCAAAAACCCAAAAAGATGTGAGAAGTTTTTTGGGACATGCTGGATATTATCGTAGATTTATTGAAAACTTTACAAAGATAGCCAGCCCCATGTTTAAACTGTTAGCAAAAGATGCAGAATTTTGTTGGGATAACAATTGTCAGAATGCTTTTGAGAATTTGAAAGCAAAAGTGTCCATGGAACCTATTCTAAGAGGACCAAATTGGTCTCTTCCTTTCCATATTTCAACTGATGCCTCAGACACTGCTTTAGGAGGAGTGCTTGGACAAAAAGAAAACCAACAAAACTATGCAATTTACTTCACTAGAAAAAACCTTACTCCTCTTGAATTGAAATACACTGTAACAGAGAAGGAATTTTTAGCAGTAGTTCATGCCATTAACAAATTTTGTCATTACATCACTGGATGTGAGGTTTTTGTACATACGGACCATTGTGCTATCAGATTTTTGATGAACAAACCAATTACTACTGGAAGAATCACACGATGGCTTTTGTTGTTTCAAGAATTTAACATCACTATAGTTGATCGGCCAGGGAAAGAGAATGTATTTGCAGATTTTCTTTCTTGTATTCCTCAAGATAGTACTGACTTCCCAGTGAATGAAAATTTCCCTAATGAACATCTATTTGCAGTAGCTGTTAAGACCCCTTGGTTTGCAGATACAGCAAATTACTTAGCTACAGGAATATTGCCAGCTCATTTGTCACCACCACAAAAGAAAAGAATTATTCAACAATGGTAGATTTCCGGGAATATATCAATGGTAGATTTCCGGGAATACATCAATGTCTCTTGGTTGATAGATCTTACAGGTGACTCGACACCAAGACCTTTATTTGTACCTGTTAGGATGTACTATAGGTACCTTGAGGCCCATTGACATCACTGGTGGGTCATCTCGCATTGGTTAACAACATTCATTAATGGCTGGTAATCCAATGATTTCTTTTTTTGTTCGACTCCAGAACATTTATTCACACACATAAGAATTGTACCATGGGTTAAAGCTTTGAAGCTGTTGAAGACATGATTTTAATTGATCCCTTTCAAGAAGGAACAAAATTCAGGTTCAGGGATAACCATCAGATAATTTGCTTTCATAAACAGGAAGTCTTTTTCTCAACAAGGTATTAGGGGTTCAAGTTTCTCTGCAGATTTTGGGTTATTTCATCAGTACCAGTTAGTGCCAGAACAGAATCCATCAGCTATAGTGGTCATCAGAAATACAAAGTCAAATTACAATTTTTGCGCTCTCCAGATACAGACTTGACTTCAAAAGATCTCTACAGTAAGAAATGCATAACAAAGGAATAGATAATCTAATTCAGGTACGCTTAGTTTCATGTTGGTTTAATGTATTAAATTACGTATTAATAATTTGAACTGGGAATGCCTCGATACTCCATAATGTTTCATTATACCTATACTCTGTACCTAATAAACCAATCCATCTCGACATTTCATATCATGGAAATGCACTACATTATCTTGGCTGAATTCGACACGATTCATATATAATAATATTTGGCAAACATGTACGACCATCATCATTTCCTTACGTGCTATCAATCCTCATGAAAATTCAAACGTTCTTCTATGATTCCTCTCATGACTACTTCACACATCATACTCTATTCCTCTATTTCCCTCGTCTAATTGCGTTGCTCACCTGTGGACCTTTCCTGTGATACCGAGTGAAATTATGGTGGCAAATCGTCACAAACCTGAGACCTTTGCAGACTTGGAGGCTCTTCCTGAGTATGAAGCCACCAAACACATTTTTCAGAAAGATGGATGGGAGTCAGTTTTCAAGAAATTCGATGGGTATGATGATTCAATTACGCTTCAATTTGCTCTGTGATTTCATGGTGGACTAGCTAAGGTGGGCGAGCTAGAGTTTGAAGTCACAGAAAAAATCATCTCTGAAGCAATTCAATTACCCAACACTGGTCAGAAATGGACGAAGGGCCAGCCCGTCGACAAGAAGCTCTGCACGCAGCTTCTGCAACCATAGTATCAAAAATTACAATGGTCAGAGGGCACATCAAGGTCATGGTTAGAACCAAAAAGGGCTCAGTTCCTAGCTATCCTCCAACGCTACCTCACTTGCGAAGGATGGTATACAATCGTGTTTCCATGTCATGCCCGACTCCTGCTACATTTCAAAGGTAACCATTTGATGAACATACCCTATTTTTTGTTGAAGAGTTTAAAGAAAATGGTAGAACAGGTCCGCAAAGCCAAAGATTTTAGAGGTAGCTTATTTCATTTTGGTCTTGTCAAAATATTGATTAAGTCTGCGTTATCCCATAAACAAGAAACTTGGGATATGTTCATTGTAAGAACCCTAGCCTCTGACAAATCTACAGATAAAAATGTTAAGTCCGCTCCTCCACAGAAGAAGTTGAACTCTAAGAAAAAGGGTGTTAAAACCCTGACCAAAATCTGTGATGACCCTAAGAATACACCAGACTGCACAATTGAAGCCAGTGATGATAATCCTGGTACAGAACATTCATTTGATGTCCATGGTTCTGATGGTGTGGAAACTAACCATGACAGAGTGGAAAACGCTATTCCTACAAAGGAGAATGTTGAAATTCCGATTTCTCCTCCAACTGCTACGAATATTATTGATGTGGAACAACTTCAAGAGTTAACTGATAGACCTAGGAGAAATCCCAAACGAAAATGCACACGCACACTGTCAGGTATGGATAACTTTGTTCCCAATTACCCACCACATGAAAGATTAAAAAGTGTGGATGATCATGAGGAGGCTTCGGAGTCCTCTGAAATGACATGGACTCTTTCGTAACTGATTCGAAAAGTCCGTAAAGTCAATCGGCAAGCTAATACGCCCAAAGAAATTGAGCAATACAAGCCAATTAAAATGCCATTAGATACCCCTGCTCAGGTGTATAAAGAGTTTACTCCTGAACTCAGCCCAGTTGACAACCCTGATCAAGTGTATGATGAGCCTACTCCTGAACTTAGTCTAGTCGACAACCCTGTTCAAGTATATGACGAGTTTACTTCTGAACCTAGTCCAGTCGACACCCATGATCAAAGACCAGATGAGTTCACTCAAGTGTCTAGCCCTCAAACACAACAAGGAAATGGTAAAACATTTGAATATTACTATGAAATTTCCTCCAGTAAAACCCTGAGACAAATGGTAGCCAGATTAGAAAGAGGGAATCACAGGTTGAAAGAGAAGTTACATGAATACACCATATTGGATCGGCACATGAAAACAGAAAATGAACTTATGAAACTCATGCAAACTCATTTCTCGTCCAAGATTGAACGATTAAAACGAAAGAATAAAGGTCTTTTCCAGAGGAACAGGAGACTGCAGAAGATTGCCAGGAAGCACATCATCATTAATTGAGTTCTTAAGAAGGAAATCAGAAGCATGAAGAAACATGAGAAATTGCAAATGTTGGTTGTAGCTGCTGCAACACTCTGATGAATCTCAGTTTTTGACTTTTTGTTGTCTGAGGACAGGCAAAGACTTCAGTTTGGGGGAATTTTAGTCTCCAGTTTTGACTATATTTTTGCCTATATCATGTCAAATATACCTCCATTCTCATATCTAGTATCATTTCCTTCTGGCCTTACCATGACACATTTGACATCCTTTTACAACTAAATGGGGCTATTCAAGGTATTCTTATGATTCAAGTTATTTTTAATGTATTTTGATATTTTAAACTAATATTGATACTAATGTGACATAAGTTAGGTACTGTTCCTTTGAAAAAGAACTTATCAGTACCAGGTACCAGCTCGCACTTAGTGGAGAAACCAAAGAAGTTGTCAAAGACTTGCACGACATGGCCAGAGTGGATTGGCAGTCCGATTCATATGATTGATTGAGTCATAACTCAATATGCTGACTCAGGGCGAGATTGTAGAACCATCTTATTAGAATGCTTTATGATCCACACTTCTTGACACTGTGTGTCATGAAGTTGTGAAGTTCGTTTTAACTGACTATGAGTCATTTTTGGATCTGAGATTCGTTTAGATTAATGCACCTATGTTTAAAACTATTTTGGAGAGGATCTATATAAACTGGGATCACTCTCAAGAAACGTTGGTTACAATATGCTATGTGATACGATTTCTGATAATACAAATTTGCTATGTGTTATGTTATTTGTTGTTAAATGGTTTGAGTCATTTTATGAATTATGGAGCGTGAAGTATGAATGATTTTTGCATGGAATGATCTGAGTAGCTATGGTTTCATTTTAGGCGATTTCACCTCTTGTTTGGGCCCACCAACAGGTTCAAGTCGTTGTCTCTTTTCCATAGTAGAGTTAGTTTATTTCAGTATTTTAGAATCAGCATGTAAGTTAGTTTATTTTAGTTTGGGAATTATTTTGTTAAGATTCTTGCTTAACCATTCTTCGGATTGGATCATTTCCAGTGTGATATCCTCTCATAGATTGATGAATGTTGAATGCGTTATTTATCACTGTAGAACTTGAAGAATGAACCAGATTTACTCCGTTTCTAGTTTTCAATTTGATCATGATTTAAAGGGAATGCAAGTTTAGATTTACTCTGTCTTGCTAGGATAGTTAGCTTACTCTGTTCTGTTAGGATAGTCAGCTTATAGTCTGTTTCTAGTTTTAACTTTGATCATGATTCAAAAGGAGTGCGAGTTTAGATTTAATCTGTTCTGTTAGGATAGTTAGTTTACAGTCGGATTAAAGGAAGCTTCCAATACCAGTAGGGTAAATAGGACATTTATTTGTTCTACCTGTGGATAGATTTAGAACTATTTTTGATGTTTAGATTAAAAAGGTTTTCAAAAATGATCTTTCTTTTATGTCTTAGATAGATATTATGATGATTAGACGTTTAAGCCAAGGGTAGATAGTCTTGGGAGATTACATTGGATTAGAAATAGAAGTACCTGTACTTAAGCTCAGAACTGTTTTTCCTTTGATGAATTAAACAAGAGATGATTAGTTTCAAGATAATCATTAGGGTTCAGTTTTTAAGAGTGAGTTTGTGTTTTCTTCTCAGAATAACCTTTATATAGGAATTAGAATCTTACCAGCACATAGAGTGTAGCAGCTCTAAGTTCACTTACCCTGGTTTGACAATTCAATGTTTTCAGGTAATTAAAAATCTTTAATATAGCAGCCTAACATTTTTGGCGCCATTGCGGGGGAGTTGTTTAGAAGGTAAGTTAGATAATTGTTTTGGTTATTTTCTTAAAATGTATTTGGTTTGGTGTGGTATGTTAGCAGGTTTATGAAAGAGGAGTTGGGAAATGAAGGGTGAGAACCGACATATCAGTTATCACAGGTTCCTCTGAAACTCAATCTTAGTTTTTCTTTCATCTAGTATGTTTTCATGAGAAATGGAGATCATAGAGGTAGATTTAGGGGAAATACAAAACAGCAAAAAGAAGAAACCTCCACCCAAAAAGCAATAGAAACTGAGACTGGAACTCTGGCTGAGGAAACCATAGAGCAAAACATAGAACCAGGAAACACCACATACCAACAAATTCAAATTCCTGGTGATCCAAACTTGGTTGACA
>ML779739.1:1906799-1935824 GCA_009831015.1 Picea engelmannii | reverse complement strand
GTGGAGACTAATGCCTACGGGTTTGGTCTAACGACAATCGTACTCCAACAAATGGTATCAATGTGACAGGTCTCAAGTTTGAAACTCGCCCAACACACGTTGGGGGGGAGATTGTTGGACATTGGGTTCAACGCTTCCCATGAGTTTCACGAGAAGGGTTAACCCCCTCTCATGGATTCTAACTCCGAAAATTGTGGCGGAGACTAACGCCTATGGGTTTTGGTCTAACGAAAATCATAGTCCAACATAAACCTCTTTTGACCATGATTAATATAATTATGTGGGTTTTTTGAAATTGATTGATTATGGAATGAATTTAATGATTGAGTGTGTGTTGTGTCATATTTTAGATATGGTTTTCGTGTTTTTGTGAATGTCTAAAGCTACACTAACCCATGCTCCAAGCATGTCGAATCAAGAAGGGGTCCTACTCCAACATTACATGAGAAGAAAGGGTGATTGTGTCCCCTCATCCACCTCTGAATTTTTTCCAAGCCTTCAATCACCTAAGGCACCAAATCCAACATGATCCATTCAAATTTCTAACTAAGAGAGGGAAATCTAGGAAGGGATTTGATCCCTAGAACATAGGTCCTTGTATATGGGGATCCTAGAGACATAATCCCTTCAATCAAGGATTGATTGAAGGGTTGATCAATGTAATCTTTTAGTATAAGTAGGAGCTAGGGGCTAGCCCTAGGGAGTTAGTCATTTTTGTTGAAGCATTAGGAACTCTTATAGAGTTGAGAATTCGAACTCTCTTCAGATGTATTGTTATTTTGAACTAGTGTGTTAATGTAGATTGTTTCCTTCTAGATTTATTGTCTTTGGTAGTCTCTTAGGTTTCTTGCAGAATCCTTGAGAAGGGCCCATTCAAGTTTGAACAAGGAACCCCTATATTATTGTTTTATTCCTTTACTTTTAGTTATTTTTTGTTCATCTTGCTTACAGTTCATGTTATGCATCAATTTTTTGCACTTAGTCTTTATTTTCTGTAGCATATTCTAGCATGTTATTTCAAGTAGTTTCATGGTATTTTGACATTGTTAAGGAGGCTACGTTAACCTTGTGTTGATTCAGCTTTGTAGCAGGTTACTTCAAGGAGGATTAGATTTTTTTTATCATGCTTTAATTCAATTTTGAAGTAGGTTAAATTGTCATAGGGTTAACTCTAATTTCAGTAGGTTAACTTAAGTAGATTCAATTCTATTTTCAACAAGTATATTTGTGTACTTTGGTTCACCAACTTAAATCTATCTCACTTGGATTTGTAGCCTTTCATTCCAACTTTCATTGTTGTCGGGATAATCAAGATTAGTCCTTTGGTTCATATGGTCTTTTCAATTATGTTTTACAACTTTTCCTTCAGTTAAATTATAGTTTTCCTTTAAGTAGTGTTAAAATGATTATTAATCCTTTCCTTTGATGAAGTAACCCTTGCAGTACTAGGATGAACATGTCTCCTCCTTCTTAGATAGGTGCATGTATGAAGTTTACAAATATAGTGCATAATACATCTTAATTTTGTGTGAACTCCAAGTTGACAATATAAACTAGGTAGCTAAGGAAGTTCAACATTGTTGTTGCAATTATTTGGCCCATCACTTGTCCCACCTATTGATCCGAAATTTAGTGTTAAAGGCTTAATTTAAAAAAAAAAAAAAAAAAAAACCACTAATTCGGGTTTTTATAATCAACTTCTCAATTTTTTGCAATTGCATTAAAAAAGTTTCCTTAATGAATTAAAAACCAGCATTCAAGGACTGGAATTTTAAAACCAGAACTTACAAATTGATAATAGAGTTCACCCATATGGGCTACATCTTTGGGTCTACTCCAATTGACTATTTGATCCATTAAAAATATGCAAAGTACGGTTTTAGATTTGAAAATGGCCTCATTCTGCAAAAAAACAGTCTATGGTGTCCTCCAAGAAGACAATAGCCCAAGTTTTTAACCTTCAATGGCTTCTTCCTACAATAAAATGGACTTAGACTTGCTTGTTCTCCCAAGAAAGGGGCTTGTTGCTGACAATATGCTTTCATGACCAAAATTATGCCCATTAAATGGATAGCCTTCATTGTTTAGATAACCAAGGTCTCTGGTGTGAAACCATTCGAATTTAAAAGCATTTTTGTTGGCCTCGGAATTGTTCTAGTATCCCTTTGTCACGTTGACACCACAGACATAGATCTGAATTCTCTCTATTTAGTTGGCACACAAACACAAACACAAACACAAATATACCCGAGGTAGGGTACATTGCAATTGCACCTTTCTCATGGTAAACTCATACTATCTTTATAGCGTCGAAGTAGTTCAACAAAACCCTGAATGCATTGAATTCTTGAGTTGTAGATATCACATGAGCATATGAAATGGAGGGGATGGTTTTGTACAACATGTTTGATGCTAAATGGTGTTGGAAACTCGTCCAACTGGCCAGATATTTGTTAAAAGGGCTTCCTTGGATCTACACAGAAGAACGACGGATTAGACGTGGTAGGGTAGCTCAAAATCCCCTTGGATTTTCTTTGGAAGCTTCATGCAACTAATTCATAGGCTAGCGGAGATTATGTCACCATGGCATCTCTTCGCTGGATCATATGGGTGATCACCTATGACCACTTTAAAGGAGGGGAAAATGGCCCCCCTTTGTGGAAGCCACGACCTCTTGCTCTAGCCTTAGAGATCTCTACCAAAACCTAACCTTGGAAAATCATTACCTTCCCAATCAATTTTTTTCAACCACAAATCTTATGTATGATTATGATCAATCAAAAATTGGTTGAATTAATTACATAGGAAAAATACAATTTAGGAATTTGTTTGGTATAGATATTGTTGTTAGCTTAACTATACATTTGTATTCACCATCACACTAAATATAAAATAGGGGAAGTGTTGTCCTTTATTATGCAATATTATACTCATTAAGAAGTGCATATGATTTGGCATAATTGAATAGGCCTTGTAAGTTTACCAAGTTTAAGGAGTTGGTATGCAATTAGTATGATAAGATCCAACACTTGTCAAAATTATAGGGTAATGTTCACCTTTGCATTTTTCACAAGAGGGACAAGGAGTTAGTATGTAATTAGTATGATAAGATCCAACACTTGTCAAAATTATAGGGTAATGTTCACCTTTGCATTTTGCATAAGAGGGACAAAATGAGTATGAGGTGATACATATATGCCTCTCATGCATAAAGTGTGTAAACAAGTAACATATCAAAAATATGTCCTTAGAAACAAAGGAAAGGAGAAGAGATTATTAAGCATACTTCTTCATATTTTAATTATCTAATACTTATGAAAAAGTGGGATATTGTATTAATGGTTAAAAAATCCATTATTTAAAATGATAAAATATATAACATTTTCAAATAATTAAATATGGATAAAAAGAATATTGCTATTCTCTCTGCGAGTTTTCAGCCTTTGTTCAAGTTATGACAATTGAACATGCTACTGAATGCTCAATCATATTCTCAATAAATTAATTAACTTTTTAATAATTAAATTATAAAAATATTAAAAAATTAAAATTTATATATATATAATACAAACCCAAATACCAACTAGTTAAGCTTGTCCTAACATACAAGTAAAAATGAATGTCACCTTTTTGTTTTTGCCCATCCATTATACTCACAAACAAGAAAAATAAACAACCCTAAAAAAGATAGATAAAAGGAAAACCACTCTTACCCCATTCTACTTACCTACACTATTATAAAATAATAATAATAAAAACCTATCAACACCTTGCCCATCCCCTATCTACAATCAACATTCATATATATCCCCCACCCATAAAGGCCATCTTGCCTCCCTACACTTCACTACATATATGCAAAGTAATGCAAATCCAAACTCATATATATATCCCCACCCCATGAAGGCCATCTTGCCTCCCTACACTTCACTACATGTATGCAAAGTAATGCAAATCCAAACAAACTTTATCTCATCAAAATTCATACCATACAAATATAAATATGTGGATAACTTCACCTCCTCACACAAATAATGCTCGAGAACAAACCAACTTTTACTCATCAAAATTGGAGCATTGTTCACTTTGACTTTACAATACAACTGATGACAAATCTTCACCACCTCACACAAAATAATGCAAACTTTTACTCATCAAAACTCATACCATATAAAAGTGGAGCACTATTCACTTTGACTTTATAATGTGACCTAACCTTTGCTTTAAGCCCAAACAAACTATAATTCGTAAAAATTCATAACATAAAAGTGGAGCAATGACCACTTTAACTTTACATTGTAACCTAACCTTTGCTTAAACCCCAAACAAACTTTAACTCATCAATATTCTTACCATATAAAAGTGGAGCAGTGATCACTTTGACTTTACAACATAACCTAACCTTTACTTCAACCCCAAACAAACTTTTCTCTCATTAAAACTCATACTTATCAATAAAGGTGGAGGAATGATCACTTCAACTTTAACCTTTGCTTAAATTCCAAACTTTGAAGATTCTCCCCCGAAAAATACCAAATACTCTTGAAAGCTAAATGGAATTAGTTCGTACCGTGTCCCATGCCTTTGTCTCTTTTTCTAATACGTTAATTGGCCAAGTAGAATATTAGTTTTACTTTGATTTATAATGTATTAGTTTATTAATGTCAAAAAGGGTAAGTAGATCTTTTATGTTAATGTGGATTCGTACCCCGTGTTAAAATTAATCATTTTTCATTTATTCTTTAATCAGATAATAAGTTGTTTAAGAATCGAAAACATTATCTTATGAAATATTTTTAATTCAAATAGGATGATGTGCAATAAAATTGGAAGCATTAATTAAAAATATTTTGTACATAAAGAAAATGGCACGTATGAGGAAGCATTAATTAAAAAGTATTTTATACATGAAGAAAATGGCAGGTATGAAGATCAATCATTAATTAAAAAGTTTTTATACATGAAGAAAATGGCAGGTATGAAGAGTGATGGGATTTTGCTTAAAATCAGCTTAAAATCAATCAGATGAATTAAAAAAAGAAAGTATTCAGATGAATTAAAAAGAAAAAAGTATAGAGTCAACAAAGTAGAAAATAGTTTGAAGAGTGGAATATAAAAGAATACATAATTTTAATAGATAAAAGGTATTGAAATGTTATGTATAAGAATGATACATAACAAAAAAATACAAAAAACGCATCAAAACAAAACTATTACATAGACAACTTTAATAGATAAGAAGAGATTGAAGTGTAGAACTATTTGAAACTTAACATCTTGTGGCATGAAAAACATGTAATATCACAACTAAGAAACAACTCATACAAGTGAGATGGGAACAACCCAAGGAGCCATGGGAGGAAAGGTTATGTCTAGTATTTGGAAATGGGGAGGTACAAAGTTAGCAACAAGTTCTCATACACTATGAAACATGCTCATAAATGAGGAAGATGTTGAATTTGCATATCAGAGACTAGGAATAAACATTTTAGGAGGATCTAGTGATAGGTACATTAAGATTCGTTGAGAAAATGATGTAAGCAAGCAACAGATGGTTGAGAGTAGAGTTAACAGAAAAGTCATTCCTCAATGCGAAGTGAAGGGGATAGACACTAATTGAGTAGAATAAGTCCATGATTTGGGCCTTGCCATTACACCACCATCTTTGGTTATTGTGATACCTTGGAAAATGTCACACAAAATGTAATATTTGTCATCCCATATGGTCATTGAGTCTCATGGATGGTTTGATAAAATATACCTATATATATATACAAGATAATAATTAGACAATGGAATACCCGATGCTTGGTGTCTTGAAAAAGTTCCTACTACTTTAAAATACCCTTTCTCTATTTATTATACACAAATGCACACCTTCACCTCTCAAGAGAGTTGGTGGTGGGTACACAAATGCACACTTTGACCCTCAAGAGGGTGAGCCTAGATGAGTGTGTGTATTTGCGTAAAAACGTAGACCTTCACCCCCCACCTATCCACACTCCAAAGGGGAAGCGAGATAAAGGGGTGGGGGGTGGGGAGTGAAGGTGTGCATTATTTGTGTGCACAACTTCACCCCCTGCCACCCACCCAAGGTTGAAGGTGCACATTTATGTATAGAAAAAATTCACTTGACAAAGGTGGGGGGGGGGAGGGTTGGGGAATGAAGGTGTGCATGTGTGTAGCACAACTTCACCCTCTAAAGGTGGGGTGTGGGGAGTGAAGATGTGCACTTGTGTACCACACCTTCACCCTTAGTGGGATGGGTGAAAGTGTTCATTTGTACAAGGGTGAAGGTGTATGTTTTTGTGTAACACACCTTCATCCCCTAAAGGTAGGTGGTGGAGGTGAAGATTCACTTGTTTTGATATAAGCTTCTTAATTATACTATGATATCTTGCATAAAGTTTTATTTAATTGTCTTAGATCTTGGTACTGGCCTTCTTCTTATATATCATTGACTTTATTGGTGCTTCCCCTTGCTTTTATTTCTTAGTAGTTCTCCTAAGGCTTCCTCAAATGCCTTCTTTTTCTTATGATAGTCACTTTCTTCACACCTTACAGGATCTTCCATTACTCCATTTAGTGTTAGCTAACTAGCTGTGTAGATGTAGTTGTTAGTTGTGTGCACCTTAATTCCACATAGGAAGAATTTTATGGCTTGTTTCCACTACTAAGGGTCACTATTCAACTACCTTGTTGTCCTTGCACTCTAGAGACTATGTTTCCATCCTCATAGATAGTTTTCATAACTGGAGTAGTGATTGTTTACATTTTAGGAAGAGTCTAAGTTTGATAAACGATGGTAGGTTCATGATGTGCTTGATGCTTTTACCCAAATATTTAAAGAAATTGTGCTCAAATCCCTTATGGGGTTTGCAATGGTTGTACTTCCCATACACATAATTCGTGTAGAATCTATTGGAGGGTCGTTGCTTTCTACTTTCATATTATTCCTCTGCAAGATCAGAGGTTTACTATCTCCTCTCCTCTCATGGATTTGTGGTATGTCCTTGATCCAAAAGGGATATGCATAGGTACCATATGAATTTAATGATGCTCCATATGGGGGAGATTAGAATTTGGGGCATCTCATAGATGGTGTTGATTTGTTAAATTCGGGTCATCAACTTCCAATGCATTTTTCAGGGCCTTGAACAAGGTTTTTGGGATTGGTGTTGGATGAGGGTTATTGTAGTCATGCCTCATCCAAGTTGAAAATTTTTCTTGTCTTTGAGATCTTTCCAATGATCTATCACACAACTAAAATGGAGTTCACATGCAAAACTTATGGCCCCAACAATATAACAATCCAAATATTCCCCATGTGTTCAAGTGGTGAGCATTTAAATACACCATAATTTGAATAAGTGGAATCAGTAGTGTGTGGGAATCCACTAGAGACTTCTAGAAGCATCATGGAGGTCCCAAGAGTGTTTATAAACCCTAAACCCAATCCTAATTCTAGCTATAAAAATTCCTATCATGATGGGGGGAAGGGGTTCACTTTTTCACTAATTGTTGATTATTCCATTGTATGGGGAGTGTGGAGGAGATACTAATAAAACGAAGACATGGAAACATATTGTAGAGGACTGTAGAAGACCATAATGTCTCATGGATTTGTAGTAAGTTTGGACAACTTTGTAATTTGTATTGTAACCCCCATAATATAAGAAGATGGAAGGCACAATCCTTCATTGAATCTTAGTTTTCCCATATGAGTTTCTAGGGTAAATATTTGTTTTCGACTGTGTGGTTTTCTCTATTGTAGCCTATTTGATATGTCATATTAGTTAAAGTTATGAATGCTTTTTTTTTCTTTTTTCTTTTTTGTTAAAACATCAAAAATACAAAAAGATAGTCGTAGAGTCAAGCATAGGCTCATTGTAGTCTTTTTAAGTTTAGATCTATTTTAGCGAGATGACCATTAGAATATCCAAGGTGGTTTATACATCATGTTAGTATCAAAGTAGGTATATTCGTTGTTTGGTGGTTTGAGCACAATATATGCTTACCTAGCTCAAAAAATCTAAGTTTGCAATAGAGTTGTACCTATTTGATCCTAAGATTGACGCAAGAAAATTTACGAAGCAACCACGATCCTCAAAAATGGAAGAAGAGCATTGAAAAGACACATAGATGAAGGCAAAATAATATTTTCTAGGTTGGGAGCACAAGTAGCTAATATTTCTAGGAGCATGGCCATCCTCATTATTGCTCTTGGGAAGAAAACTTACCCCTTTTCAAAGAAATCTAAGTCTAATGATAAACCAAAATATCACGAGGAACTAAGGAAAGAGGAGGAAGTACTAAAGATAAAAGAAAAAGGGGACTTTGGTAACCAGTATTCTTAGCACCTATTTAAAATGGAAGTGAAGTTCAAGATCATGCCCTATGAAGTTGAATTAGACACATTTAAGTTGAATCATCCAGTGTACCAATAAGAAGACTATTTCAATGTGCATAATGTACAAGAGGAATAAAAATAGCTTTTGCTAGATTGAAGCTAGAAGGCCTTGCACATATTTGGTGGGAGATTCACACTGAGGCCCTTCATCTGAGGGGATACGCACTAGTAACTAAGTGGGAGGTATCAAAATACCTCCTCAAGTAAAAAAATTACCCTGTTAGATTTGAAGAAGATCGAAGGATTCAATGAAGCTATTACCAACAAAGGCAAGGACAATGTGTACAAGAGTACACTACATAGTTTTAGAAGCAAACCATTTATTTGGTAATAAATCCCTAGGACCCAAATGTGATCATCAAGTATTTGCATAGTATTCACAACCACATAAGGAGGCAAGTTTTGCTATTCAAGCCCAACACCATTCATGAGTACTAGGTATATGCCCAATACATTGAATAGGATAGAAAAAATGGAAAACCAAATGGTTTGAAGTAATCAAACCATCATGGAACTTCCAATAAGGGTAAGAAGAAGAAAGGAAAAGGGAAAAATAAGAAGACTAACACCATTGCACATGTGTGCGAGGACATTAATAACCAATATGACCATTGTAACATTAATGGTTATGTGAAAGAAAATTGTTGGAAACTACATCTAGAGATAAATCCTAGGAGCTACAAGAGGATTAGTCCAAGAATAATAATCTTCTAATGGAAATGTGAAGGGAAATAGAAAGAATCTAATATATGGATGAAAATATTGTTTATGAAACATTGCATAAGGAGGTGAACCTAAGTAGCCTCCTTCACAAAGAGGAGAAGGAGATGACAAAGTTGTTTCATATCAAGATTTAGATAAAGAAGAACAAGGTAGATTATCTCTTTAATTATGGTTCACAAATGAACCTCATTGCAGATGACCTAGTACTAAGCAAGGTTGGCTTAGAAATGAATGATCACCTTCATTCATACCCTTTTCTACTTGGGAAGGTTGGTTTAGTTCTACTTGGGAAGACTTTCCAAGTAGGAGACAAAGTTTGGTTGCACCTTAATAAGGAAATTTTGCAGGGACTAGGGAGAAAAATCAAAGCCGTGAGATATGGGCCTTTTGAAATATTGAAGAAAGTAAGAAAACACTCTTATAGAGTCAACTTACACCATATAAGCACATTTAATAAGTAGTAAATGTAGAGAAACAAAAACTCTATGAGTCATCCATGCTCAATGAGGATGAAGAAAGCCAAGTCTTACCTTGTATTAAATATTTGACACCATATGCACAAGCATATCTACTAAATGACACAATTTGCAAAAGAAGATTAGAATGGCCAAAAGGAGTCAACAATAACTTTGGTAGGTGGGATTGAAGGGTCAACTACCAACGAAGACCAAATGGTACTCCAAGAACAAAGGTAGGGAATTGTTTCCTCATTTCCTTCAAAACTAAAGCTTTTGGAGACCAAATGTTAAGTACCAAAGACCAAATACAAAAATAACACAAATATTCAAAGGCAATATAGAAAAAACATACTTTTATTATAAGAAAACCCTTGAGGTAGGGAAATACCATACAATGGATCCTATTATGGAAGGGATCCTCTCATGTTCACCTGCCTCTTCAAGGGGGCATCCTCCTATTGAGTTACCGCTCCAAATACAATAATTATCTTTTATATCCCATTACATTGGTTGAACCCCTTTATATAGTGCTACCAACCTAAGAACATTCTAAAGGAGGAACCTTCTAGAAGTATAAATGTCTAGTAAGTCCTCTTACATTTATTATATCTAACTACCATAGTGGACCTTATTTAATACTATAGTGGACCTATTCCACCTTACATTGAATGGCCTCCACTATTATCACTATGGACCCTCTGGGCCCCCCACTACCTCTCTAGTTACCTAATATTCCATCCCCCTTATGAAAGCATTGTCCTCAACACTTGTTATGAGGATGTACAACCATATACCAGGGTCCCATGGATAAGTGTGGACCATAGTTCTGAAGTAGACCAGAGAACCAGGGGCCCATGTAGGAATGTGAGCCACCATGCTGAAGTAGTCCAAACACCACTGTAAACCAATGATCCAGAATTGGATCTAGGAGCTTGATGGGTCTCAGAAAGGCCTAAAAATCAAAGTTCTCATAATGGCTACAAAATGGACGTGTGTGTAGGCCTCGTTGATATGAACCCAATGCAACTTGAACAGACTCAAAAAGACATTGTATCCTCCAGATATGGTGATCTATTCATTTTGCCAAACAGGTAAAAAAATGATGACTGTACAGTCCATACAATGCCATGTTGCAGCTGACTGTATAGGTTGTATGACCGTTCAACTAACGTGGCAAGGCACAGTTGGCGCTGACATGGCAGGGTACATACATCTGACATGGCAGGCTAACTGGGCGTACGAACGAGTGATATGGATAGGTATAAGGGACCAATCAGGGAGTGACATGTGTCACCCATGCAATGGTGACATGTGGCATGTCCGTACACATGACGTGGCAGGTCCATACAATCCGTACGACACATGGCTCTTATGTGGCAGGTACAAGTGGAAGACAAGTAGGTGAATCGACGATTGACACGTGGCAATGTACTCTGCGAATGAGAAGGTGCCACATGGCCCAAACATGGGATGCCACGTGGCAACCATAGATTGGTTAAATTTATTGCAAAATTGGTTGAACTCAACGAGTTTCGAACACTAGACCTCCCACCGGGCTAAGCTTTGGCAAGTCTGGGCTAGTGAGTTCGCCCGCATTTGTGACTTATTATGTATGGTATCAAACTTATATTTAAGTTTGATTATAATATATGTTGGACGGGGTAAGGGTTGGGGCTAGGCCCCGGCCCTGATGCAGAACCTTAAAATACGACCACACACACATGATCACGGCCCATTCAACTATTAGCGCGGGATATTTTGGAGTAGCCCCTGATTTTATGGGGATTGCATATGACCCGGGGTTTTCATTGTCGGCGTGGTTTTAAAGGGTTAGCGCCAGTTGGTCGGGCTAGCCCACCAACTAGGGGCATAACCAACAGCCTATCGCCCAGGTTCTTAACTAAACAATGTGCGGAGTTGGGGGACAGGGTCACATGGCCACCACCATGGGAACATGAGCGGAGATCCACGGAGCTAGCGCACCAGGTGTTAGCGCTCGGCCACATGGCCTCCTTCCATACGACCATGGGCCAGCGGAAAAGGGGTTGTGCCCCAATATATTTCTCCAAAGTGGTTCTTTAACTTTGGAATATGATTTTTCAGTGATTTTTGGAGCAGTTTTGGAGATTTTGGCCATTATTGGGGGATATTGGGCCCTTTTTGAGGTCAGATCTTGGGGGGAAGTTGGGAGATGGTTACCAACTTCAACCCTATATAAACCAGAGGTTCTTGAAGCCAAAGGAGGAGGTTCATAACAGGTTTATGCTACCGAATTGTTGAGCCAGGACCATTTGTTATGCAAGGAAGTTATTGAGGAGCGCACCTTTGCGGGTCATTTCTGGGAGCTTCATTCATCCGATTTGGGTGTTGTCAGTTTTGATGGGTTCATGAGATCTGGTAGAACATGACCAGATCATTGTTGTAATCCATTAGCACTTTCATGATTTACATTTAAATCTTCGAACAGAAATAAGAAATCCCAACTGAGACAAGGCTCGGACACGTAGGCGAGATTGTCGAACTCTGTTATCACATTGGTGTTTATGGTTTGTTGTTCTTCTTGCTTTATTTCAGATATGTGTGAGTGTATATGGCTTTCATGTTTTCTTCATAATTCTTCCTCTTCATTCAGCTTCCTAAATGGTTAATAAACACATGCATAATAACTCAACCATTGTCGTGTAAAAGATCTTTTCGGATCAACCAAGGTCCCATGTCCAAGTGATCATGTGAACTCCACATTGAAGATATTGAAACACCATAACCAACTGAAAATGATGCTCCAAAGAGAGACATTGGTCAAGTGGATCAAAATATGTAGAACTGTCCAAAAATTAATCCACTACTACTGGAGAATAATAAAAATGAAGAAGTGTGTGCATAGAAAACTCTTGTCTGCTCTCCAGGATGTGCTCTACACAAGGTGGAGTAGAGTCATCAAATAGAAGATGAAAATGGTTTTCATCCCATAAATGAAAACTATCCATATACCAATCATAACAAGCATCCTCAAAATTATGCCAAGCATGTGCTTCTTGATTCTATTCATCCCTGATGTCTTGTATAATGTATCTCTTTTGCATTGCAAGTGTGATCACTTAAAGATTTTGAGCACCTGTCTCAAGGGCTTCATTCTTCCATCTAATTTCCATGAGAAGTCGAATATCCATTGGAAATACCACATATAATATACCAAAAGAAATATATTGAAATTATTTATACAATGGCACTAATCTGGTAGCAATCTGAACACTTTATGAAAAATGATGAGCTCTGCAGTCCCGTCATAGTCACGAAAAACCCCCAAAAATGGTTAATTTTAAATCAACGATATCTTCACTTTCGGAGCTTCGATTTGGATGATTTTTTTTTTTAAATTGGGTGAAATTGTGAGAGGAACTCAGATATTTAATTTGTTTGTGAAAATTCGGCACCAGGTGTTACAGAAATAATAAAAATAGCACGGCCATCCACGACAAAAACCCTGAAAATCGTAGATTTTAAAATGTCGATAACTTCACTTCTCAGACTCCGTTTCAGACAATTTTTTTTTAACTTGGGTTTTTATCTGAGAGGAAATCAGATATACAACCAATTTGTGCAAATTTGAAACCCAAATATACATAAATAATCTATAATGTCGCGACCCTTCTTTTTTTCTTCTCCGAAAAAATAAATCTGCAAAAAAATACAAATATTTGCCCACAATGTCTGCCAAGGAAAGTGCTCCACTTGTTAAGTACCAAAGACTGAATACAGAAATACCAAAAATATTCAAAGGAAATATAGAAGAACCACATTTTTATTATAAGAAAACCCTTGAGGTAGGGCAACACCATACAATGGATCCTATTATAGAAGGGATCCTCTCATGTTCTCTTGCCTCTTCGAGGGGGCATCCTCCTATTGAGCTACCGCTCCAAATACAATAATTCTCTTCTATATCCCATAACATTGTTTGAACACCTTTATATAGTGCTACCAACCACCTAAGAAAATTCTAGAGGAGGAACATTCTAGAAGTATAACCTTCTAGTAAGTCCTCTTACATTTATTATATCTAACTACCATAATGGACCATATTTAATACTATAATGGACCTAGTCCACCTTACATTGAATGGCCTCCACTATTATCACTATGGGCCCTCTAGGTCCCCCACTACCTCTCTATCTAACTAACACTAAAAGCCTCTAAAAGTGGGGAGGGATGATTCAAAATGGATCTATATAGGTATCATATGAATTTATTGATTGTCTAGATAGAGGATATTAGATTCTTGGACAACTAAAAAATGACATTGATTTTGTCAAATTCGGGTCATCAAGTTTCAACACATTTTTTGGGGTCTAGTGCTAGATTAGGTTTTCCATAGAATTCCCTCATCCAAGATAAAAATAGTTGTCATCGTGGAGATCTTTCCAACAAGTTATTGTTCACCTAAAATGGAGTTTGTATGCAAAACTTATGGCCTTGACAAAGTAATAATTAGAATATTCCCCACATGTCCAAGTGGTTACCATGTCAACTCACCATAATTTGAATACGGGGAGTTAGTAGCATGTGGGAAACCATTAGAGACTTTTAGAAGCATCATGGAGGTTCTAAGAGGATTTTAAAACCCTAAACCTAACACTAATTCTAGCGATTAAAAAACTAACAAAATGGGGGAAAAGGGTTCACTTTTTTACTAGCCACCAATTGTTTCACAATACGAGTAGGAGTGTGGAGGGGATACTAACATAGTAGATAGATGGAAGCATATTATAGAAGACCAAAGAAGACCATAGTGTCTTATAGCTTCACATTGAGCTTGGACAACTTTGCAATCTTTATTGTAATCTCCATAATATAAGAAGACAAAAGGCACAACCCTTCATTGAATGTGGTTTTCCCATATGGGTTTCTAGGGTAAATATGTGTCTTCCATTGTGTGGTTTTTTTTGTTATAGTCTATTTCATATATTATCATGGTTAAAACTTTGAATGATGTGTTTTTATTTTTATTAAAGTATTAAAAATAAAAATGATAATCACACAATTGAGCATATGCTCACTTTTTTTTTTCAATAGAAAAATTACTCATTTATATTAGAAATATAATTGTGTACACATTTTCAACATCTCCATAGTTCATGTTGACATGGAAAACCTCCAAAATTTTATGACATTACAAAAAACCTCCTCACTTATAAAGAGTTTTTGTATGACTTTGATATGAATCTTTCAGTACACCAAAATTGAAGCCAGATTGATGCATATAACCCATAAGAGTCATGGAAAGTATTAACCCATATATGATCCGCTAATATCTATGCCAAGAGGGGAAATCTGAGAACGAAAAATGAAAAGAGAGAATTGTCCTCAAAATTCTCAGATGACTAGGGAGACCATAATATATAATTGCTAAGCTTCTCAATTATACTATGACATCTTTCATACCTTTTTCCTTATTGTCTTAGATCTTGGTGTTGGCCTTCTTCTTATAGATCATTGTCTTTATTGGTGCTTCCCCTTGCTTTGATTTCTTAGTAGTTATCTTAAGGCTTCTTCAAATGCCTTCTTTTTCTTATGATAGTCACTTTCTTCACACCTTACAAGATCTTCCATTACTCCATTTAGTGTTGGCTAACTACACCAATGAGAATGGGATTTTGTGGTGATAAAAGAATCTTTATGATGTTCATGGCAGGGTGTAGGTTCTTCCTTGATCATGTTACACTACTAGGGTAGATTTTTCTTTTCTCACAAGATAATCTCTGAAGTCACAAGTCCTGCATCCACAAACATACATGTTAGTTACCTAATAATAGTGTAGATGCAGTTGTTAGCTGTGTGCACCTTAATTCAACATAGGAATAATTTCCACTACTAAGGGTCACTATTCAACTACCTTGTTGTCCTTGCACTCTAGAGACTATGTTTCCATCCTCATAGATAGTTTTCATAATTGGAGTAGTGATTGTTTACATTCTGGGAAGAGTCTAAGTTTGATAAACGATGGTAGGTTGATGATGTGCTTGATGCTTTTACCCAAATATTTAAAGAAATTCTGCTCAAATCCCTTATGGGGTTTGTAATGGTTGTACTTCCCATACACGTAATTCTTGTAAAATCTATTGGAGGGTCGTTGCTTTCTACTTTCATATTATTCCTCTGCAAGATCAGAGGTTTACTATCTCCTCTCCTCTCATGGCTTTGTGGTATGTCCTTGATCCAAAATGGATATGCATAGGTACCATATGAATTTAATGATTCTCTATACGGGGGAGATTAGAATTTGGGGCATCTCATAGATGGTGTTGATTTGTTAAATTCGGGTCATCAACTTCCAATGCATTTTTCAGGGCCTTGAACAATGTTTTTGGGATTGGTGTTGGATGAGGGTTATTGTAGTCATGCCTCATCCAAGTTGAAAATTTTTCTTGTCTTTGAGATCTTTCCAATGATCTATCACCCAACAAAAATGGACTTCATATGCAAAACTTATGGCCCCAACAATATAACAATCCAAATATTCCCCATGTGTTCAAGTGGTGAGCATTTAAATACACCATAATTTGAATAAGTGGAATCAATAGTGTGTGGGAATCCACTAGAGACTTCTAGAATCATCATGGAGGTCCCAAGAGTTTTTCTAAACCCAAAACCTAATCCTAATTCTAGCTATAAAAAAACCTATCATGATGGGGGGGAGGGGTTCACTTTTTCACTAGTTGTCGATTATTCCATTATATGAGGAGTGTGGAGGAGATAATAATAAAACGAAGACATGGAAACATATTGTAGAGGACTGTAGAATACCATAATGTCTCATGGATTTGTAGTAAGTTTGGACAACTTTGTAATTTGTATTTTAATCCCCATAATATAAGAAGATGGAAGGCACAATCCTTCATTGAATGTTAGTTTTCCCATATGGGTTTCCAAGGTAAATATTTGTTTTCGACTTTGTGGTTTTCTCTATTGTAGTCTATTTGATATGTCATGGTAGTTAAAGTTATGAATGTTTTTTTTTTCTTTTTTCTTTTTTGTTAAAACATTAAAAATACAAAAAGATAGTCGCATGGTCAAGCACATGCTCATTGTAGTCTTTTTAAGTTTAGATATATTTTGGCAAGATGACCATTAGAATATCCAAGGTGGTTTATAGATCATATTGGTATCAAAGTAGGTATATTGGGTGTTTGGTGGTTTGAGCACAATATATGCTTACCTAGCTCAAAAAATATAAGTATGCAATAGAGTTGTACCTATTTGATCCTAAGATTGACATAAGAAAATTTAAGAAGTAACCACAATCCTCAAAAATGGAAGAAGAGCATTGAAAAGACACATAGATGAAGGAAAAATAATATTTTCTAAGTTGGGAGCACAAGTAGCTAGTATTTCTAGGAGCATGGTCATCCTCATTATTTCTCTTCGGAAGAAAATTTACCCCTTTTCAAAGAAATCTAAGTCTCGTGATAAACCAAAATATCACGAGGAACTAAGGAAAGAGGAGGAAGTACTGAAGATAAAAAAAAAGGGGGGACTTTGGTAACCTATATTCTTAGCACCTATTTAAAATGGAAGTGAAGGTCAAGATCATGCCCTATGAAATTGAATTAGACACATTTAAGTTGAATCATTCAGTGTACCAATAAGAAGACTATTTCAATGTGCATAATGTACAAGAGGAATAAAAATAGCTTTTGCTAGATTGAAGCTAGAAGGCCTTGCACATACTTGGTGGAAGAGTCACACCGAGGCCCTTCATCTGAGGGGATACTCACTAGTAACTAAGTAGGAGGTATCAAAATACCTCCTCAAGTAAAAAAATTACCCTATTAGCTTTGAAGAAGATCGGAGGATTCAATGGAACTGTTACCAACAAAGGCAAGGACAATGTGTACAAGAGTACACTACATAGTTTTAGAAGAAAACCATTTATTTGGGAATAAATCCCTAGGACCCAAATGTGATCATCAAGTATTTGCATAGTATTCACAACCACATAAGCAAGCAAGTTTTTTTATTCAAGACCAACACCATTCATGAGTATTGGGTATATGCCTAATACATTGAATATGATAGAAAAAAATGGACAATCAAATGGTTTGAAGTAATCAAACCATCATGGAACTTCCAACAAGGGTAAGAAGAAGAAGGGAAAAGGGAAAAATAAGAAGACTAACACCATTGCACATGTGTGCGAGGACATTAATAACCACGATAACCATTGTAACATTAATGGTTATGTGAAAGAAAATTGTTGGAAACTACATCCATAGCTAAATCCTAGGAGATACAAGAGGATTATGTAGAGACCGTACTTAATTAAATACAAAATTTAATACAATTAACATATATTTCCCTTCAGATACGTAAATTATTCATTCACATCCTACAAGCATAAATATTCTGCAGAAATTCAAATCTATCTACAGCATGAAAATAACTTAACAGAATAAAATTTAATTTACGTCTTCCTGATGCTAATTTCTCCGTTGACCCGGTTGTCCAGCCTGCTGCTTTGCTGTTGCCTAATGCACTGACCAACTCTGCCCAAACCGACTAACCTCCCAGCCAGCTAGGAGTAGCCTGTCCGGCTCCCTAGCTCCAGGAAACCGAAAGGAATCCTGGCCCCCGTGCCCAAAACCCCTAGCAACCCGGTGCCCCCTGCAATGATACTCAAAGACTGCAGAACTCCACCACAAAACCAGAAAATCCAAGAAAAGAAACCAGAACTCTCGTCTCCCCTCCAAAAATGCTTCCCTTCCCTAAAAAATGATCCTTCCCCCTGTAAGACTCCTCCCGTCATATCCCCCTTTCACTGACTCTCTTCCCCCTCATTAATTTATTTATCCCTCCTTTATTACCTTATCCCTTTATTTATTATCTTATCCCCTTATTTATTATCTTATCCCCTCCATTTAATGTTTCTTATCCCCGTATACGTAAATATTTAATACATTAAATTATTAACCCCCTTTAATTCTTTACTCAATTAATTAATGAGTCAATTAATAATTAATTAATCATGGACAAATAATTTATAATAATTAATTAGTTAATATTATTTAAGAAATAATTGTTGTTTAACTAACATATTAGGACAGTCGGATTATCAAATTAATTATTATTAATCATCCCTATACATCTATTTAAGCGGGGTTGTTACAGATTAGTCCAAGAATAATAATGTTCTAATAGAAATGGGAAGGGAAATAGAAAGAATCTAATATGTGGATGAAAATATTGTTTATGAAACATTGCATAAGGACGTGAACCTGAGTAGCCTCCTTCACAAATAGGAGAAGGAGATGACAAAGTTGTTTCATGTCAAGATTTAGATAAAGAAGAACAAGGTAGATTCTCTCTTCAATTATGGTTAACAAATGAACCTCATTGCAAATGACCTAGTAAGTAAGGTTGGTTTAGAAATGAATGATTACCTTCATTCATACCCTTTTCTACTTGGGAAGGTTGGTTTAGTTCTACTTGGGAAGACTTTCCAAGTAGGAGACAAAGTTTGGTTGCACCTTAATAAGGAAAGTTTACAGTGACTAGGGAGAAAAATCAAAGCCATGAGATATGGGCCTTTTGAAATATTGAAGAAAGTAAGAAAACACTCTTATAGAGTCAACTTTCACCATATAAGCACATTTAATAAGTAGTAAATGTAGAGAAATGAAAACTCTATGAGTCATACATGCTCGATGAGGATGAAGAAAGCCAAGTCTTACCTTGTATTAAATATTTGACACCATATGCACAAGCATATCTACTAAATGTCACAATTTGCAAAAGAAGATTAGAATGGCCAAAATGAGTCAACTATAACTTTGGTAGGTGGGATTGAAGGGTCAACTACCAATGAAGACCAAATGGTACTCCAAGGAGAAAGGTAAGGAATTGATTCCTCATTTCCTTCAAAACTAAAGCTTTTGGAGACCAAATGTTAAGTACCAAAGAATGAATACAAAAATACCACAAATATTCATAGGCAATATAGAAGAACCACACTTTTATTATAAGAAACCCCTTGAGGTAGGGAAACACCAGATAATGGATCCTATTATGGAAGGGATCCTATCCTATTCACTTGCATCTTTGAGGGAGCATCCTCTTATTGAGTTGTCGCTCCAAATATAATAATTCTCTTCTATATCTCACTACATTGCTTGAACCCCTTTATATAGTGCTACCAACCACCTAAGAACATTCTAGAGGAGGAACCTTCTAGAAGTATAACCGTCTAGTAAGCCCTCTTACATTTATTATATCTAACTACCATATTGGGCCTTATTTAATACTACAGTGGACCTATTCCACTTTAAATTGAATGGCCTCCACTATTATCACTATGGGCCCTCTAGGCCCCCCACTACATCTCTAGCTACCTAATATTGTATCCCCCTTATGAAAGAATTGTCCTCAACGCTTGTTATGAGGGTGTACAACCATATACCAGGGTTCCATGGTTAAGTGTGGACCATAGTTCTAAAGTAGACTAGAGAACCAAGGTCCCATGTAGGAATGCGAGCAACCATGCTAAAGTAGTCCAACCGCCACTGTAAACCAGGGTCCCATTTCCAAGTGCTCATGTGAACTCCACGTTGAAGATATCGAAACACCATAGCCAACTGAAAATGATGCTCCAAAGAGAGACATTGGTCAAGTGGATCAAAAGATGTAGAACTGGACAAAAATTCATCCACTACTTCTAGAGAATAATAAAAATGAAGAAGTGTGTGCATAGAAAACTCTTGTCTGCTCTCCAAGATGAGCTCTACAAAAGGCGGAGTAGAGTCATCAAATAGAAGATGAGAATGGTTTTCATCCCATAAATGAAAACTATCCATATACCAATCATAACAAGCATCCTCAAAATTATTCCAATCATGTACTTCTCGATTATATTCATCCTCGATGTCCTGTATAATGTATCTCTCTTGCATTGCAATTGTGATCGCTTGAAGATTTTGAGCACCCATCTCAAGGGATTCAATCTTCCGTCTAATTTCTATGAGAAGTCGAATATCCATTGGAAATACCACATATAATATACCAAAATAAATATATTAAAATTATCTATCCAATGGCATTGATCTGGTAGCAATCTGAGCACTCTATGAAAAATGATGAGCTCCGCAGTCTCGTCATTGTCACGAAAAACCCCCAAAAATGGCTCATTTTAAATCAGCGATATCTTCACTTTCGGAGCTTCGATTTGGGAAATTGTTTTTTTGAAATTGGGTGAAATTGTGAGAGGAACTCAGATCTATAATTTGTTTGTGCAAATTTGGCCCCAGGTGTTACAAAAATCAGAAAAATAGCACGGCCATCCGCGACAAAACCCCTGAAAATTGTAGATTTTAAAATGTCGATAACTCCACTTCCTGGACTCTGTTTCAGACGATTTTTTTTCAACTTTGGTGTTTTTCTGAGAGGAACTCAAATATACAACCAATTTCTGCAAATTTTTCACCCAAATATACATAGATTATCCAGAATGTCGCGGCCCTTCTTTTTTTCTTCTCTGAAAAAATAAATCTGCAAAAGAATAAAAATATTTGCCCACAATGCCTACCAAGGAAAGTGCTCTGATACCACTTGTTAAGTACCAAAGACTGAATACATAAATACCACAAATATTCAAAGACAATATAGACAAACCACACTTTTAATATAAGAAAACCCTTGAGGTTGGGCAACACCATACAATGGATCCTATTATGGAAGGTATCCTCTCCTATTCACTTGTATCTTCGAGGGGGCATCCTCCTATTGAGATACCACTTCAAATACAATGATTCTCTTCTATATCCCATTACATTGTTTGAACCCCTTTATATAGTGCTACCAACCACCTAAGAAAATTCTAGAGGAGGAACCTTCTAGAAGTATAACATTTTAGTAAGTCCTCTTACATTTATTATATCTAACTACCATAGTGGGCCTTATTTAATACTATAGTGGACCTAGTCCACCTTACATTGAATGGCCTCCACTATTATCACTATGGGCCCTCTAGCCCCCACTACCTCTCTAGCTAGATAACACCAAAAGCCTCTAAAAGTGGGGAGGGATGATTCAAAATGGATCTATATAGGTATCATATGAATTTATTGATGGTCTAGATAGGGGATATTAGATTCGGGGACAACTAAAAGATGACATTGATTTTGTCAAATTCAAGTCATCAACTTTCAACACATTTTTTTGTGTCTGGTGCTAGATTAGGTTTTCTATAGAATTCCCTCATCCAAGATAAAAATAGTTGTCATTATGGAGATCTTTCCAACAAGCTATTGTGCACCTAAAATGGAGTTCGCGTGCAAAACTTATGGACTTGACAAAGTAATAATTCAAATATTTCCCACATGTCTAAGTGGTTACCATGTCAACTCACCATAATTTGAATACTCACCATAATTTGCATACGGGGAGTTAGTAACATATGGGAAACCATTAGAGACTTCTAGAAGCATCATGGAGGTTATAAGAGGATTTTAAAACCCTAAACCTAACACTAATTCTAGCTATTAAAAACCTAACAAAATGGGGGAAAATGGTTCACTTTTTCACTAGCCACCAATTGTTTCACAATACGAGTAGGAGTGTGGAGGAGTTACTAACATAATAGATAAATGGAAGAATATTATAGAATACCAAAAAAGACCATAGTATCTTATAGCTTCACATTGAGCTTGGACAACTTTGTAATCTGTATTGTAATCTCCATAATATAAGAAGACAAAAGGCACAATCCTTCATTGAATGTGATTTTCCCATATGGATTTCTAGGATAAATATTTATATTCCATTATATAGTTTTCTTTATTATAGTCTGGTTCATATATTATAGTGGTTAAAACTTTGAATGATGTGTTTTTATTTTTGTTAAAATATTAAAAATAAAAATGATAATCACACAATTTAGCATATGCTCACCTACATAGCTGTTTTAAGTTTAGATCTATTTTAATGAGTTGACCATATCAAGCCAATTTATAAATCAAATCTTTTTACATTTTTCTACATTCATTGGAACCGCTCCAAATTTTATATTTATTCTTTCCACATCATTTAACTTTATTTTTAAAGTACTTTAATAATATTTTTCTAACACAAAACTATAAATTACACCTTAAAATGTATATCACAAAGACAAGATTAACCACTATAATAATGACATTCCAACTTAATTTTGATTTGAAAAGACATTAAAAAAAAATGAGAAGACACCATTCTTCTTTAACCCATGTGTCAATAGTTAACTAACTATGTCAACAAATGATTATTCGTATATGTAAATAAAGAATTATAATACCATTGACCTAATCATAATTAAACATCCAAAACTAAAATATAATCATAATTAAACATCCAACCTAAAACGTGTTATCATAATTAATTCAAAACGGATAGAATTAATTACATAAAAAAACACATCATTTAAGAATTCATTTGGTAGACATGTGATTGTTATGTTAAGAATTCATTTGGTAGATATGTAATCGTTATGTTAACTATACTTTTATTAGATACACACTAAATAGGGAAAGTTTGGCACATTTATTATGCATTATATTCATCAACGAATAAGGTATCTAAAGTTTTAAAGAGTAGCACTTTACTCCATTAATGATTATCTACGTGGATTTGTAAGTGAGCATAGTCATGTTACTTGTCATGTTTTTATTTAATTTTGTTATGCATTTTCTCATTTAATTTTTTGGGGTATTTATTTTCTTGCCATATGTTATGTTATTGACGATGTTGTTTAACTGTTGAAATGATTTTTTTCGTTAGAATCTAGTGACATATATCTATACGAAATTACTATTTTTTGTTGTTTAAAGTTCATTTCTAAATGAAGAAATTGATTCAACATGCTGAAAAATCCTTAGGGCACTTGCATTATACATAAATAATCACTCAAATCTGGGGATTTAAGAATTTCTTAACGAATTTCTTTCACTATTTTTTGTTGTTTAAAGTTCATTTTTGAACGAAGAAATTGATTCAACATGCTGAAAAATCCTTAGGGCACTTGGATTATACATAAATAATCACTCAAATCTGCGGATTTAAGAATTTCTTGCGGGATTTCAGGCAAATATTTAAAAAAAAAAAACTGTCGAAAAAAAGTGATTTCGTAAAACGTTTAGACTACGACGTTATTGACTTGATGAAAATTAAGAGATGGGTTCTTGTTCTAAGATTTCATTAATTATTAATTTTTTTCTTCACTTCATAATTGGTTCAATGATATGTTTTTTCATATACAAAAAAAAAGATATGGAGGTGAAGGAATCTGTTTTTTGTCTCCTCCTATCTAGAATGAATGGACGTTTTTTTCCAGTAGAAAATTAGCTCAATTATATTAGTCATATAATTTGTTTACATCTTCCAGTACACTGCAACGATCATTACAAGAGCTAAAAACCGCCCCCACAACCTTGATACAATCCCAAAAAAACTATCCTTCATAAAGGATCGCGACAACATAAACAATCAAACTTGCTTTTGAAAGGGATCAAATACAAAACTTAAAAAAAAAAAACTATCAAAAGGCTCAAATAAAGACAAAAGCCTCAAAGATAGAGTGGCAAATGGATTCTGAAAAACTCCTTGGGGCCTTCAACCCCATTATACTAGTGAACATAGGAAATATGGCCTTCTGGCTCTCCAAGAGCTTGCTTTGAGAGCACATCAGCTTCCGAGTTGAAATTCTTGTAGATATGATGAAAGATGATAGACTGGAAGCACTTAATTAGATCTTTGATTATGGTTTTCCAGCCTTCAGTTGCACTCACCTGGAGTTTTCTCTTGTTGGACAACGAGTCAATAATCACTTTGGAATCCCCCAATACCTGTAGTCAATGAATTGACAAATGATGAGCAATCACAAGAGAGGCCCAGGCTCCTAGAATTTTCGCTCTTGTGTTTGAACCACTGCCACAATTGAATAACCATCTAATGACTGTGGAATCTTGGAATTTTATAATTCCACCCGCCCCACACGCAACACCATTGTGCTAAGAAGCCCCATCGAACCAAGCATAAGAATCAATATTTTGTTGAGGAAACATAATATCTCTTGGGGGTCTATCCTTCAAAGGAACAATTTTTTTTGTTTTGGAGAGCAAGGGTATTGCAAAACACAGTCTGAATCGATGGACTGGAATCTTCAAATATTGCTCTGTTTCGCTCGATCCAGATGAACCAACACAAATGTGCAACAAGCTGAATGGAAGCCGATTTATCCACAAAACAATTCATGAAACACTCAGACATGATGTTCCCCTTCCAAGTATTTTTAAGGTTCAGATGTTTAGTCAGAAGATCCCAAACCGAGACTATAAAAGGACAGAAAATAAACAAGTGTGAAATAGATTCAGTACTAAGTTTGCAGAGATAGCAACAATTGGGCCCCTCCCAACCTCTCGATTGTAATGAGTCCCAGGTCAGAATCCTTCCTTCCACAACCAACCAAATAAACAACTTGATCTTTAGTTGACTTTTCCAGCGCCAGATTGATTACTGCCAAATTTCTATCTTATTCAATTTTTTTGTAGAGATTAAGCACCAGTAAAAAAAATTGACGGAGGGGACACCCAAGTTATCACCCCATATCCACATCAGCACATCAGCTTTGTCCTAGAGAAGAATCCCCGAATCAATAAGCGCCTTCCTATAAAGATCCCATTCAATTGCCAAGTCACCTGAAAGGCCCAAATCTCTACTACTTAGCCAGTAGTTGCAAAGGTGATGACTCTCTGAAAGTCCCTTGGCCTGAGCAAGAGATAAAATATTCCTCTTATTTAGCACTGACACCAAAGACGGGGAAAGGACATAGTGGGCATCCATCCCAAGGATCCTATCCTTGTTAATAGAAATAAGTTGGCCCGAGCCCAGATTCCAGCTTAACCAGTGAAGGATCAAGTGCATAGACCCTAATAACCCACTCCAGACTTTAGAGGATGCCTTTTGTTTGAAAGAGTGAGATCTTAACCAATTTGTTACAGTCGAATGTGGGAGATATTTATCTATAATAACTCGGTGTCGGATGCCTCGACCCTTTAAAACCCTCCAGAGCATGTGCGCAGCCAAGGCTTTACTAAAGTCAAAAATATTTCGAAAGCCCCAGCCCCCAAATTTCTTTGGAAGATATAATTGTTCCCATTTACAAAGATGTAGAGGAGTTGATTCACTGTTCCTTCTCCAAATAAAATTGAACATCAATTTTCTAATAGAATGTAATACAGACCGAGGAACCACTGCCATAGACATCCAATAGACTGGTTGAGATTCCAACACAACCTTTAATAAGGTATACTTCCCTCCCAAGGATAACCACCGATAGCACCAGTTGTCTATCCTTTTCTCCATTTTCTTTAGTAATCAGCGCCAGTCATTTGCATGACATGGCCTTGACTTTAGAAAACATCCAAGACATTTAAACCCAGAATCAAGATCCGAGAAATTATAAGGGAAAATCGTTTTGAAAGGCAACAGTTCTTGTTCCGAGAGACCTTCCTATAACATAGTAGATTTTGATCCATTTACCAGCAACCCTGAAGCCAAGCAGAAATATTTTAACACATTATCAATCTCCCACCACTCTTGAATGGTAGCATTAGTCATAATAATCACGTCGTCAACAAAAAAAACATGGAGGATTTTGATGGTACTGGAAACTTTAACTCCGGTTAATTTCCCTTCCTTTTGGTTGTCTTTCAATAACATACTTAAACCTTCCATCACTAGAATAAAGAGTAGCGTGGATAACGGATAACCTTGCCTTAATCCTCGACCACTTTTAAAGAAATTTGTTGTCTCCCTGTTAATCAACACAGAGAAGGAGGTAGAAATCACACAACTCATAATCCATTTAGTCATGTTTAAGCCCATGCCAATCTGAATAAGAATCATTCTCATGAGATCCTAGCTAATGCAATCGCAAGACTTCTTCAAATCCAATTTTAAAACTAAAGATTTGAATTTTTTCTTTTTAATACTGTGGAGGCATTCATGCATAGTGCCTATGGCATCCTAAATCCGTCTGCCTTGAAGAAACCCCAGCTGTTCTTCCAAGAGAAATTTGGACAAAATCGGTTTAATTCGATTGGCTATAATCTTCAAAATGATTTTATAACAAAGATTACAAAGTGAAATCGGTCTAAAGTCTCCAAAACTTTGTGGCTTATTCACTTTGGGAATCAAAACAATAAAAGTCGAGTTTAAGCCTCCCGAAATGTTGCCACTTGATCTGGCTTCTTCAACCATATCCAGATGGTCCCCCCCAACTAGATCGAAAAAATGAATAAAGAACTCGGTTGTCCATCCATCGAGCCCCGAGCTCTTATCAATTTTGAACTTAGTAATCACCTTTCTTAATTCATTCAAGTCAATCGACGAATATAAAGCTTCTGCCTCAGCATCCATAACCAATTTTGAAAACATGGCTGCTACTCTGACTTGGTCAGTTGAAGAAGGGGAATCATGAACTTTGTACAGATCCTTGAAATGTTTGACTGCCTCCGCTTTGATATTCCCCTGACTAGTAAGCAGATGCCCCGATTCATCCAAAATCTCCCATATATGCTTGTGATTTCTTCTTAAATTTGCAAAATTATGGAAGAATTTTGTGTTATTGTCTCCACTTTGAATCCATATAGCCCTGTTGCATTGGCGCCAAAGTTCTTCATTTTCATTGAGAAGCTTATTCCTTTCTTGTTCCAGTTCTTTTAATAAGGAATCCTCCAATTATATACATGAGTCATCCGATCAATTTTGTAATCAAGAATTAATCTCATTTTCCAGAAATCTGATATGAGCAACTGAATTTTGTTTACACTCCTTATGCCACTGTTTCGTGCTCTTCTTTAAATCTTTAAGCTTCCAAACAAGCCTATTCTGCTTGCCCTATTTGTGGAGATATTTCGGGTCAATCCAAAGTTTATGAACCAACTCAGAGAAACTCCGGTCCAGAATCCAAAGGGGATTCAATTTGAAAGGATAAGCCTTAAAAAGAGGAGGTAACTCCAACTAGAGGAGAATTGGAGCATGATCTAATATAAAGGGGTACTCCACCCAAGACCTGTAGATGCCCACCGAAACAAGAAGATCTTCATAAATGAAAGTTCTATTTAATATTTTAGCAATATACTCTGCTCCAGATCGGCTATTTCTCTAGGTAGGGACCAACTTCCCCAGAACAATATCTATAAGCCTACTATTTTGAAAGAAAGTTTTGAAAAAGTCGACCAGCGACCTCGAGGAACTAGCGCCTCCTCAAATTTCACCTGAGGAGAGTGTCAAGTTGAGGTCCCTAGCCAGAATTAAATTTTTTGAGCTAGCAAACCCGAGCTTTCCAAACGCTCCCATAAAATTTTCCGCTCCTATTAATATTTTTAGAATTTTTTTTTATGATAGAGAGATTACACCCCTGATAGAGAGATTGCACACCCATTCCCTTAGTTATTTTGAAGCCTTGCAACATGGTGTTGGTAACAATGCCAAGATCCCAAATAAAATAAGTTTTTGATGTCCCTCTAAATTATGTGATGATTCCCTGCACCGACCACCCCAACTAAAACTAAATTAGTAAAGATTATTCAATAAATATTGAAATTTTTTTTAATCATCACTTACACATAAAAACAATAGATAATAATAATAATAAATCCTATTTCACTTGACCAATTATATTTTAATAAAATGAATCTCATCTAACCAACCTATCAAATTCTTTCAAATTCTTAATAATTAAATTAAGAATATAAAAAATTAAAAATCTCCCAAACTAAAACTTCACCACATGACATAGAATAGCGTGGGCTAAACAAGTTTCAATTCATCAAAATTCATAACATATCAAAGTGGATGGGGAGTTAGAAGTGGGCATATTCCCAAGAAAAAAAAATAATAATAATTATGGAGTGGGCATAGAATAATGCTTTGCCAAACATACTTTAATCATATAAAAGTGGATCCACAAGTTAACGTTGACATGGAAGACTGCTCAACTCCAAACAAACTTTAACTCATAAAAATCCATACCACATAAAAGTGGATCTCGTCACTTTTTCTTTACAACTTTTTTTTTCCAAGAAAAAATTACGCACTATTATATTTAAAATATAATGTCTTTTACAAATCAAAATCTGTCGAGCTGTGGACCAGAGGACGAGGGAAGCTCGCGCAAACAAGTAAAAAATACTTACGAAGCAGGTCAAGACGGAAGGAAGCTGTCCCACTGCACATTTCAGAAATAGACGCTGTCCACAAACAGTAAGAGGAGATAGAACAGTCCGAAAAATATACAGATAGGGAGGAAACCAAAAACTAAAGGAGCAGAAACGCACATAACAGGCAATGTGCAAATACAGAATCAGATCGCTCGCCCATCACCTTCGAAGAGATTTATGTGTGTGATAG
>ML779739.1:1859653-1882006 GCA_009831015.1 Picea engelmannii | reverse complement strand
CGGTGGAGTTGTTGAGATCAGTCTCCAAGTGGGAGATTGTTGGTTGTGGAGCCTGATTATCTTTTTGATTTAGAGGTCTTTTACTTTCAGCCGTGTTTATAACCCATGAAGTATTTACACCCTAGAAGTATGTACACTCTTCCACACGGGGGAGTGCAGAGGAGGGGTACCCCCTCTGCGGGGTTCGGGGGCAAGCGGGCCCCTAACAGGGGTTTGGGGGCGAAGCCCCCGAAGTAAAAAATTGCCTTGTAAAAGTATATTGTAATTTCATTGTAAATCTGGACCGTTCATTATAAGGTTGCATATCTAACGATAGAGATTATGTTAGGGTTTTTTTGCCCTAGAAGGCAATCCTCTTATATGAGGGAAATGTATTGCGGCTATGTATGTTGGCGAGTATTGTATTCTGAGAGAGGAGACTGTTAGAGAAAGAAGAGGAAGCTATAGCGGGTTTTGCAGTAGGTTGTATCCCTTCATTTTGCTGGATAATAATAAAGAAAGGACCTGACAATTTCTTTGGTGGACGTAGCCCACACTGGGTGAACCACGTAAATCTGTGTCTCTCTTGTATTGTGCATCTTCTGTGTTTTGTTTCCGCATTTATTTTATTTTATTGCTCCGCGGTCCTGTTTTTTTAAGTGCAACTACGTAATGTGTATCCTTACTTTATGTTGTTGAAATTTGATGCTCACTTTTATTTATCAAAAATAAATTAGAGTAGCAAGTACATAATGTGTATCCTTACTTTATGTTGTTGAAATTTGATGCTGACTTTTATTTATCAAAAATAAATTCATGGCATTTTAATATTTTTAATATTCTTTAATTTAGTTTTACATAAATTAATAACTTTCTCCTTTATTTATAATTTTTTTTTAAAACAATTCTTATTTAATATATATTAAATAAGAGTTTAGATTATAAAAAGAAAATAATTAAAACATATATTTAATATTTAAAATTATATACAACTTGAGTGGGTTTAATGGTTAAGAACATGTGTTTCCTCTTAAGAGGTCACAGGTCAAATCGCTGGGCAGAGGGAGGTCTTATACACCAATTTGGTGCTAACTTGGCCGTGACCTTAAAAATAGATTATTATTATTATTATTATAATATAAATTAGTTTATAGGATATTTCTAAAAATAAATGATGGATACATAATTTTTTAATTTATAAAATTCATGAATCTACAATTTTATTTCATATTAATGTTAATGATTACATGTATTTTTTTTTAAAATAAATAAATAAAAACATTTCAATTAAATAAAACATTTCAATATTACATCATTTATGAGATGATAAAATTGAAAATAATTAAAAATATACATTTATATATTTCAATAACTACTAATCTATTTTTATTTTTAATTGAATTAAATTATTTAAACATAAATTAAATTTCATCCATTCAAAATTGAAAAATTGAAAGTGTCCAATATTTATTAGGATAACATAAGTAACATAATTAACAAATGTGAATAAATATATAATCTATGATACTAGCCATAATAATTATACAAATAAATTATAACTATACAAATCAATGTTATGGTATTGCTACATAAATGTTTTATATCCATGTTATTGAAAACCCGGATGAACAAGATTTAATTTTGTAAGTTATTTGTTATTTGTAGGGATGAGTTATTATTTTTATTTTTATTTTTTTGTTAAGGTGGGAAAATCTATCATAACTTAGTGGTCCGAACAATGAAGATAACCATTATTTATTGTTATTTGTGAATGTAGGATATTACTAGTTACTATACTATCCGTGAATGTAAGAAAACCAAACCATTTGAAATAACTCGTAGACTTTTACGCATGCTAGGTCCCAAAGCTTTTACTCATGCAAGACTCTTGGTCTTGGGTTGAGAGCCTTTAGTGTGGGTCCAATGACTTTTACTCATTACTCTTGGTCTTGGGGGTCTTGGGTGGAGAGCCTTGGGTTAGATGGAGTTATTATTCATGTTGAATTTGTTTTGGATCGTTAACCTATTTCCTTACTTGACTAGCTTTTAACAAATCATAATCGTTGAGTGGTTGAGTAACATGTTTGTTATCTTCCCCACCAAGATTCAATTCCCAAAAAGTAGACATGTTGACCCCTTATGATAAGGTTCAAAGGGTAGATACCTCTAAATTTACCTTCTATGTAATCATATACTTTTTTAATCTCATACACAAAACCAAATACTACTCTAATTACCATTTAACCTCTTACCCCCAAAAAAATATTTTTATTAAAAAAATCACTATTCCATTAAAAAATTATTTATTTTTTCCACATTAAAGTGTTTTTTAAAGTATAAAGGTGAAGGAAAAATATTAAGGGGATGACCCACATGTTGTCTAATATATTCTTTGTGTGAAACCACCTACTCTCCTTGGTGTAAAAGTACATGCTTTAGTCGTTGGCAGCTGCACTCACGCCAAGCAGTGCAGGAAATATGCTTAAATCTCGGGGAGAGTCTTTGAGAGTCGAGTCTACCAGGGTAACGGGCAATCGATAAGAGATATCATTTACAAATGACTGCACCTCCAAGTGGAGGTTGAGTAGGGGGTTCTCATTCATTAATTTCTTTCATTGTCGTCCTGGCATTTAAGGCCATTCACACCCATCACTCTTTCGTTGGTTTTCATCCCCACTTCACCAGGTGTGGTTTCGTTCCCGTGATATCCTCAAATTTATTGTGGGAAGCCATAGAAACCAACCGCCGGGATTTTTTTTGTATTTATGATTTGACGCGCCTCTGTAATCCCTCAGAGGTGTTTGTGTTTGCGCCATGGAAAAGTCGGTGATGGTCTCTGCCTTGGCGCTGTTTTTCGTATGTTTCGTGTCTACCTCTGTCGGAGAAATCTTTGATGAATTATCAGCGGGACAGCAAGTTCTGGATGTGGAGGCAGCCTTGAAGCTCAGGATTTCTCGGTCCAAGGTTAGTGCCCAAGAATGGAGCGAGACAGTGCAGGGGGAAGAGAAAAACAGCATTGTTCTCCAGGTAGTTCACAGAGACTCGCTGAGCAGCAGCAGCAGCAGCAACACAAGCTTGGTGAAGGAGATCTTGCAGGAGAGATTGAAGCGAGATGCTGCGAGAGTCGATTCCATCAATGCCCGCGTGCAGCTTGCTGCAATGGGCGTCAGCAAAGCCGAGATGAAGCCATTGAACGGTTCCAGTATCGATGCAAGGTTTGATGCCAAGGACTTCAGCAGCTCTATAATCTCTGGGCTGGCACAGGGCAGCGGGGAATACTTCACAAGGCTGGGAGTGGGCACCCCGCCTCGCTATACTTACATGGTACTGGACACTGGTAGCGATATAATGTGGATTCAGTGTTTGCCCTGCGCTAAGTGCTATGGCCAGACCGATCCCTTATTCAATCCCGCAGCTTCATCCACATACAGAAAGGTTCCATGTGCGACTCCGCTGTGCAAGAAACTAGACATCAGTGGCTGCAGAAACAAGAGGTATTGCGAATACCAGGTCTCCTATGGGGATGGGTCTTTCACAGTGGGCGATTTTTCCACAGAAACGCTCACATTCAGAGGCCAAGTGATCAGGAGAGTGGCTCTCGGCTGTGGCCACGACAACGAAGGGCTTTTTATTGGAGCTGCTGGGCTTCTGGGTCTGGGCCGAGGCTCGCTTTCGTTTCCATCTCAGACCGGAGCTCAGTTCAGCAAACGATTTTCTTACTGTTTAGTCGACAGGAGCGCGTCTGGAACGGCTAGTTCCCTAATCTTCGGCAAAGCTGCAATACCCAAATCCGCAATTTTTACACCGCTCTTGAGCAACCCGAAGCTCGATACGTTCTACTATGTTGAACTGGTGGGCATAAGCGTCGGTGGGAGGAGGCTCACCTCCATTCCGGCCTCTGTGTTTCGGATGGATGCGACTGGCAATGGCGGAGTCATTATTGATTCCGGGACCTCTGTGACGCGTTTGGTTGATTCTGCTTATTCTACAATGAGGGATGCTTTCAGGGTCGGGACTGGGAACCTGAAATCCGCAGGTGGGTTTTCTCTGTTTGATACCTGTTATGATTTATCGGGGCTGAAAACCGTGAAGGTCCCCACCCTGGTCTTTCATTTCCAGGGCGGTGCCCATATCTCTCTGCCTGCTACTAATTATCTCATCCCTGTGGATAGTTCCGCGACTTTCTGCTTTGCCTTTGCTGGGAACACTGGTGGGCTCTCCATTATTGGCAACATTCAGCAGCAAGGGTACCGTGTAGTGTTTGACAGTCTAGCCAATCGTGTAGGATTTAAAGCAGGTTCATGCCTAGCCTAGGAGAGCTTGTTTCTTTGATTTTGATTTTTACTTGTATTGTCTGCCTAACCTAATCTCTTCTCATATTCTCATATACCGTCCCCTGTTACTGTTCTTACTATTATTGAAAACCTTATTTGGGTTAAAAGATTCATACATTGTCCAAATGTATGGAATCTCCATGCCTTTTTTTTCTGAAGGTTGTAATGTTTTCATATTTTTATATGAATATGAATCAAACTATTTTGTTTGGATTAAAAAAGATTACCGCTTTTGTCATTCCAAATTGGGGAGACAATGTTATCTGCTTTTTCTTTCGCTGTTGCTTCAAATTATAAATCCAAAGCCTGCAACAAATTTTCAGTCTGTTAAGATAACGAAAGGCAGGAGTCTCATAAATGGGTGTCTTCTATTTCGATTTTCCACTAATTAGAGATACAATATTAATGCTTCCGCCATAGATTAAGCCATATTATCTGTTTTCCTGCTTTAAATTATAAATCCAATCCACATGCGTGCAACAAACTGTCTGCTAAAATAGCAAAATGCAGGAGTCTGATAAATGGGAGTCTTCTATTTTCTCTATTTAGAAATTTAATATTAAATTGTTGAACAGATGGATTACGCTTTTGTCTTATTTTATTTTCTTATTAAACTGCAAATCATACCCTAAAATAAATTATAGGGTTTTTAGTCAATTGGGCGGAGTGTAGCTTGGATGGTTGTGAGGAATGATGATTGAGCTTAGTTTGGATGATTGTAAGAAATGATTGTTATTCTCCCCATCCTGGTTCAGCTATTTAGAAATTAAATATTAAATTGTTTAAGAGATAGATTAAGTCTTTGTCTTATTTTATTTTCTTATTAAACTACAAATCATATTGTAAAATAAATTATAGGGGCTTTTAGTCAATTAGGTGTAGCTTGGATGGTTGTGAGGAAAATGATTATTGTTCTCTTCACCCTGGTTCAATTCTCATGACATGAATAAAGTTCATAATGAATATGTTGTAATGGCTTTGAGTTTATATGTATTGAAAAGTTATCTTTAATTCAAAATTGAATAACAAGACAACTGCTATTTCGAAAAAAAAAAATATTTTATAAAATAAACCAAATATAAATTAACACAATTTTTATTAAATTCCTATTCATATGCTTCTACAAATCTAAATTTAGAATTTGTGGTTAACCCAAAAATGGTAGTTTAAATATTAGACTCTTCGAATATTGTTTGGGGTTTATTCACTAAAAGGGGCTTAATTTAAATATTGTTCATATGGTTCTATAAATATAGGGTTTGGTACAACCAAAAGTAGTAGTTTAAATATTAAACATTTTGAATATTGTTTGGGGTTTATTCACTAAAAAAGGTTTAGTTTAAATATAGAGTTTTTGAAATATTGTTTGGCTGTGTTTTTTTATTATTATTTTTGTTTAGAAATTAGTAAAATTCTTTTTGAAAGAATGGATAGAATTACAGAAACCAGTGGTTGAGATTGTACAGTTTTGATGAATTAAAAGTATTTCAAAACTCTGAATTCATTTTTTATTCAAAACTACAATTTTTAACAACTAAAAAAATTACAATTTCATATTGAAACAAAAGTACAATTCAAATAACTAAAAATTAAAAACTGCAATTTAAACTATTAAAAATTACAATTTCATATAAAATCCAAATCAATGATAGTGGCAAAAAAAAAATAAAAAAATCTAAACTAATTCTTTTTAAATGGATCAAAGAAAAATGATTCCATACATACATAAACCAGTAGTCACTGTTTATAGCTAAAAATTCGCACAATCTAGAGTGAATTGTCACTGTCTTGAACAAAGATGAAGGAGGAAGGCTGACTATCCGTAGTTTAGTTTCCAATACGGTGAAGGTGGAAAAGAAAGGACGGACCGGCCAACGATGATGAGAGTCCATACAAAATTGCACACCTTTTGAAATTGAATACAGCCAAATATATTCTAGGAGGATATACCTTTTTGAAGAGTCCATGAGTTTGGGTATATCTTTTATGTGTTTTTAATTTTTTTTATGTTTATTAATCAGAGTGAATTTGTATGTGCGTATATATTTTATATTTTTTTAAATCTTATTGAATTTGGAATGTAGTAATGGGTTTTTGCAGTTACTTTTTTGATCAATTTTAATGCAATTTTCAATATTGAAGTAAATAAATAAGTGGAGTTTCTGACTAATTAGTTTATAGTACAATCAAACTTTGCTAATGTTTGATGGGATTTTTAGTCTTGACTAAGAAGCTCACATAATTAACAATATTTAAGAGTGAATGGAAATAGTGAATGTTAATTTAATATAATTAATTTTAATTTTAATTTATATATTAATGTGGAATTTGGTTGATGGATTTGTATGGATTAGAATATATAAAGGTGTTGGGAATGTCAAAGAAGAGAATTGTTGAGAATGTTAGGAATAAATGAAAAAATATAATAGTAGATTATTATTGTACTAGTAGATTTTGAGGTTGGTAGATAATAGATAGAGTTTGATTGTAAGAATAGAGTGTAGGTAGACAATTGATATTCTTTTGAGGGATTAATTGATTTCTAGAAAGCCTATATATATGTATGTATATTTCTTTGTTCAATAATATGAAATAGAGAACTAACTCTTTTGCATTCTATTTATTTGATGTGTGTTTAATTTACCAGAGCTTGGCATGAGAGGTCTGGAGGAAGAGATACTTTGTGGGAGGAGTACACAACACTCATGGAGTCATAGAGTCTTGGTTAATGTGAGGTAATTGCTATTGCACAAAAATTCTTTTTATTTATTTTGCTACTTATACATGTCAAATTTAAGTGATTCCTATCTGAATGAAGCAAATAAGTTAGATGGATTGAATTATATAAATTGGAAGTTTAAGATGTGAACTTTGGTGAAAGGATACAATGCATGGACAATTATGTTGAAGCTAAACTAACTACTACTGTAGAATTAGTTCAAGATTGAGAAAATAGAAGCCAAGACAAAGGTTCTCTAGAGAATATGTGTGAAAGACATTATCATTCCTCATATAAGAGACACGCAAGATATCAAGTGAGACATGGAAGACATTAAAATGTTTGTATGAAACAATAAATACAAATAAAGTGATATTTTTGAAGAGCAAGTTTCTTTCAATTAAAATGGAAGAAAATGAAAATATCACCTATTATTTATCTAGACTTAAAGTTTTGATGAGAAAGTATCAAGTAGTGATCTAGTAAACTGTAACATCAAATGGTATGTTGCATGAATGAGTATTTATCACAAGTGTTGGAGTAAGAGAGAAAACACCTTTGGTTAAGCACTTAGATCCTTATGCAAGAAAAGCAAAGGAGGAAGAGTCTGGACTATCAAGTATTCATGGTTAAAGGCAAGAAACCATACAAAGAAAAACCATAGGGTAAAGAACAAATGAGGCAAGGGAACTAGTGAACATGAATTTAATCTAATTTTAATTTATATATTAATGTCAAAGTTGGTTTATGGATTTGTATGGAATAGAATATGTAAAGATATTAAGGGAAAGACGAAAGAAGAAGAAAATTGTTGACACAATGTCAATAGATTTTAAGGTTGGCAAGTAATTGATAAGAGTCAGATAGTAAGAATAGAGTGTAGGTAGATAGTTAATAGAGTTTCACATTAAGAATACAATTTAGATCTAGTTTTGAGAGAATCTTAACATATATATATATATATATATATATACATTTCTGTGTTCAATAATATGAAATAGAGAACCAACTCTTTCTACATTTTATTTATTTCTTGTGGGTGTTTAATTTCCGTTTGCATCAACTAAAGGAAATGAAAATGAAATGGGGAACAATGAAAAAAAAATTGTTCCCCACATGTTGTTTTGGAGTAGTACCTCTAATATTTAAGGCTACAAAGGAATGCATAAATACCTCACATGTCTATTATGTGAGTTCCTACACTGACCATTTCTAATGTTGAAAGGTTGAAAGTATGAAGCAATCAACTTGGTGCATGTCACTTCAGGGCATTGACCTTTAGTAAGTTATCTCAAAACATAAAATATTTCCATGAAAAAGAAAGCTAAAAATTTATGATTGTCAAGAGCCATGAACCTTTAAAGATAATAAAAAAAATCTTAAAAAAACAAAACCACTAGTTCTCTAATTTCATAATAACCTCTATTACTCTTTAAATCTTTGTATATTTTTTACCTATTATGTCATTAAATAAAAAGTGATCATCAACTTGATAAACATTTTCCAAATACTTTTAGGGGTAGGAAAAGTTAAAAAAAAATATAAACATATATCCTATAGCTTTTTAGTTTTTAATTTTAGATAAGAAATTAATTATTTAATTTTAAATAAAAGTTTATTTTAATTTTAATGAATATATTTAATTTTAGATAAAGGTTTATTTTATTTTTAAATTCATTAAAAATTCAGAAAGTGTTGTATTTTAGATAAAAGTTTATTTTAATTTTAAATTTATTAAAAATTCAGAAAGATCAAATATTTTTAAATATATATTTTTAATTATAAAAAAATAAATAAATTATACTTTTAAATTTGATCCACATATTTTTGTAATTATTTTAATTATTAAAAGAAATTATGCTTTTATATTTGATATGTGTAATTTGATTCTTTTTAAATTATAATAAATCTAAGCAATCAAATCAATCAAGTTAAATTTTCCACTTATTGTTAAAAAAAAAGAGGAAACCTCCTATGGATAGGTTTATCTCTTTTTATTTTTTTCACCATAAGTAATAACTCATATCTAATCTCCACAAGCAAAATATACCAGAAACTTGTAATAACTCATATCTAATCTCCACAAGCAAAATATACCAGAAACTTGTCACTTAACAAGGACAGATCTCCACTAAAAATAAAGCCCAGGCCAAGAGGACAGCCTACTAGAAAAGAGGTTTGCAGAGTGAGGCCAAGTAAGGCAAGAGGATACCAAGATCCTAACTTAATGATGTCACTGGTAATAGGAAACTTGTGATTACCATTATAGGTTGAAACTGGTGACAGCCATTTCCAGTCTGATTTCTCCAACTAAAAAAAAAAAAAAACAAAACTTCTCACAAAACTCAGCGCCACATCTTACGAAGAGGACATTTACACCCAAAAGGAGGCTCAAATATTATGATCATTTTGTAAACCGAATCAGCCAGAAACATACAGACACATTTGTTGTAATTTTATGGTCAATGACTGAACTCTTCCACCTTTTGGATTTCCATATCTTCAATGAGTAAGCGCTGACACCTTTTGGGACCCTTGTGAAGAACATTTTTGCTCATTCACATTACAGAAAATGGATATCCAACTGGAAACTCACAAAGTTTGATCCATTGTTTGACTATACCATCATCCCCAACAAATCAAAACTAGTTACATCTTCCCTAACACATCAGATTTCATGACACTGGGATTTCCATACACTATTGGATGAATCAGCTGGCTCTCAGAGTCTTATCAGTACAGTACCAGCATATTTTGTCTTCCCATTTTTTACTCTGTCAAAGAGTCCTTGGGTCCTGGATCGATCCGGGATCTACTCGTAATCTCTTTTTGACTTTTGGGGTTCAATAGATCGCTTTTAAGTCGGTTCCACAGGTGCACGTTATTACGAACAATAGAAAAATGCAAAAAACATTAATCACGGCTGATTTGTTCGGTTGCCTAATGTTTCTCCATTTGAGGTTATGCGTGGGACCATTATACTCTAATAGGTTGGGAAATCATTAAGTAGTCCTGGCTACAGCCAAGATAGGGCAATCAATAAACACCCCAACCGACCAAGTTAGATGTAATCATTAAGCAGCTCCAAATCATTCAGCGTTATTGACAATGCATATATTTTTTTACATTTGGGAAAATTTATCATAATTCAGTTGTTAATCAGCAGTAGGGATAATTATTATTGGTTGCTATTTGAGAATGAGAATGCATAATCACTTATCACAGTTATTCAATGGAAACTAGGTCGCTTGAAATAACTTGCTGGTTTTTCTTAAGAGGAAGACTTTCACTCCTACCAAATTACCTGAAGTTCAAAGAAGACAGCTCTTAACCAAACAAAAACAGTTTCAGATCATACTAAAAGACCAATTGAAAGAATATATATATATACATCAATCTGAATATATGTTCTCTTTAATTTAATGCAATATCGATGCAATATAGCTATTCAATAACCTGCTGGTGGTTCTTGAGGGGGTAATTCATCACAGTTATTCAATGGAAACTAAGTCACCTGGAATACCTTGTTGGTAGTCCTTAAGGGGCAGTGACTCATCATCGTAATTCAATGGAAACTAGGTCACCTGGAATAACCTGAACCTGCTGGTGATCTTAAGGGGAAGACTTTACTCCTGCCAAATTTTCTTACTTTTTTAAAGAAAACTAACCTTTAACCAAACAAAAGCAGTTTCAAATCATAATAAAAACAGTTTCAATATATACTTTGTTTTTAATTTAATGCAATAATGCAATATCACTTGGTGCATAATGTTACCTGGAATAACCTGCTGGTGATTCTTAAGGGGAAGATTTTCACTATCAAATTTTTTTACTTTTAAATCATAATAAAAACAGTTTCAATATATACATTGTCTTTAATTTAATACAATAATGCAATATCACTTGGTGCATAATGTTACCTGGAATAACCTGTTGGTGATCCTTAAAGGGTAATGACTCAGCACAGTGTTCAATAAAATCTAGATCATCTAAAATGACTTGCTGATGATTTTTTAGGAAAAAACTTTCACTGCTTCCACCAAATTTTCTAAAAAAAAACTACCACCAAATTTTCTAAAAAAAAACTAAAAACAAAAGCAGTTTCAAATCATACTACAACAGTTTCAAATCATACTACAAGACAAATTGAAAGTATATATATATAGATCAAACTGAATCTGTATATATATATATATAGTCTTTAATTTAATGCAATATCGATGGGTGCATAATGTCCCTGGGTATGCACTCTATCTGATGGAGTATATACGTGTCCACATGCTGTGATTAATGTGTTGCAGCAAGTTGTTTATTGTTCGCCCAAGTTTCACATAGTTATAAGCTCCTAACCTTAAGCTTAATTGTGTAGCAAACCACACTTCATACAGGAAACAGTTGTTAATAGTGTAGTATAGGAAAAACCGCTTGCTTTTTAATCTGGCAAAAAAAATTCAGATTTCAATGGTTGAAATTATGGAGTTGCTCATTCAAATTTCAGGGTTTACTAGTAGAAATTATGGTAATGGAGTAGCTATAATGAAAATGAAGGCTGCCATCTCAAAATTGGCCAAATTGCAAATTTCCATTATCAAAATTACAATATTTCATCTCTAAACTGCTACACAGAGAGAGCTGTTTGCTACACCAGTAGACGGCTTGTTGAGGTAGAGAAGTCACGTTCTATTGATTCAATAATATGCATGACTGTTGGTAAATATGGGGTTGGGACTGCAATTTACTGAGAAACATAAACTGTTTTCAATTGAGCTTAATGCCATATAATTTTATAACAAATATTCAGAGAGTTCCTGATAGGTATGGTATATCACCTTTTATTTTACACTCTATTTATCTATGCGGCCCAGGTCCAATGGTCTAATCATGATGCAGCCGGCAATTTGTACGAAGGGTGGAGGTTCAATGTTTGTGCACGGTCATTAAAACGTCATGCGACGAGAGCGATTGGTATCATGGATGTCCTTTTCCAATTTTTAATTCTGAAAATGTACATTGCATCTGAAATACCGCTGCATTTTCACAAGGGCTCGACAGCATTCTGCATAAAGCAGTTTACGCTTCAAAAGTTTAACGTTAACTTGCGAATATCGTATGAACACACAGTGGAGTGCCAGGTGCAATCAGATTGACTGCCCATAAAAAACTAGAAGATCTATAGGAATGGCGGTTTTGATTCCAGTTTCACTGTTGAAAGCTAGTCTCCATCACTGATGGTGAATGAAGGCATTAATGTTTCAAGGGTTGAAGCTGGCAGCTGTTCAGCTGGAAAGAGGTGTGATAAATAAATGGGCATGACCCACACGGTATCCCGTGGTCACATGGATGAAGGTGGACAGGAGATTGTTGGTTGTCTGTGTCTGCCTCTGACAGGACTTTTGGAAATTGACGGTCCCTGCTTTTACTTAATGGCTGGCAGAGACTAATGAATACAGCCATGATCAAAGGGAATTAGAATCTGGATTGCAAAGATTGATATGACATGATTACATTTCTTTTTATCTCCTCTTTTTGACCTTTTCTTACTTGCAACCAATGGCGTAAAACGGGGACCAGGAACTCAGGGAGCCAGGGCTTTTAATTGTAACGTGGATGGATTCTCCTGTTTGGAATTGTGACCGCTCGGGTTTCGAACTTGGGCTGGCTGCTTAATTTTTTTGGCTGGGTCCCTGCCCAGTGCCGATTCCTGGAGGATCAGCGGCATGACTTTCGGTTCTCTGATTTGTACGTAATTAAGTTTTTTTTTATACGAGTGGAATTAATGACTGATATACGTCGATGGAATTATTGAATAATGACATGACAGTATTTTTTTGATTTGCGGAATCAATAATTAGTGGGCCTGTTACTACTATAACTTTTAGGTGTGTTTATGATGTTTTATAATAGTACATTTCATCACAGATTATTATACGGAGTGGGTTAACTGGGGAGCAATCTTTCCTCTAGAGTTATCTTTCTGGCAGGTCATCTGGCCTCCAGCGTTTAAATTTCCAACCAATCCAGAATTCTGATCGATTTTCTGAGCATCTTGGTTGGTTTAAAATGGAGCAAAACCCTTGAGTTAAGGTTCTGAAATGCCTGAAACCTTGATCCATGCTAAACATCCATGAAGTAAGGTTCTGAAATGCATGAAACTTTGATCCATGCTAAACTCAGACTACCCCTGAAAATTTGGCCGGATCTAGGCCCATTTTTTTGCTTGAAAAATGGGTCTGTTTGCTCCTGACTTAGCCTACTCCATTACCCTACACTCAGGGGGTGACTATTTGCTTATCTTAATTGTGTGGCTATTTTAAATTTTTTATGAGAGAAAATAATTAATGACTATATTTATGAGAGAAAATAATTAATTTTTTTTATGAGAAAAATAGTTTTTTTCACTGGAATCTAGCCATTCTAAAATTTCTATTTTTTATTGTTTAAAATCTATTTTTGAATGGATAAATGTATTCAACATGTTGAAAAACTTTTAGGATATTTTTATTATACAGAAATAATCACTCAAATCTATAAATCTAACAATTTCTAACCAAATTTCACATAAAAATTTTATTGAGAAAAAAACATTTAAAAAATATTTAGAATACCATTTACACATAGGATTGATTTTGAAATTTTGTTAGACGTTATTTTTGAATCATAGAGTACAAATGGGATTTCCATTTTGCATTATTATAGACAAAGCTATATGGTGTGACGTGAGTTCTGAGACAAGTTTTAACCTTTCCTTAAACTTTTCAATATTTTTTTTTAAATAAGTTAATAAAGTGGACAAATTTAACTTTGATGATCGTATAATAATTTTAATTTCTAAAATTAAAATTTTTGCATTATTATAAGCTAAGATTATATGGTGTGACGTGAGTTCTGAGACAAGTTTCAACTTTTCCTTAAACTTTTTAATAATTTTTTTTAAATAAGTTAATGAAGTGGACAAATTTAACTTTAATGAAAAAATAATTTTAATTTCTAAAATTTTAATTTTTTAATCAAATCTCAATCATATCATTGAAATTTAGAGGATATATGGTGGGGTTCAAATATCTTAACAAAGGGGAACACGCATACCAACATCTTACGTCTTGAATGACGGGGGTTTAAAACTTTACAAATCTATTTTCTACCATGACGACGGATAATTCTAATCATTTTAATCCATGGATATGCGTTTGAAGTTTTATGGCATTGAAAGTAGATGGTATTTAAAAGTTTTGAAGTTAAAGTGAATTTAAGTTTATATATATATACATATATTTATATTTTTAGTCTTTGTCGTTTTTAGTCTTTGCCTTTTAGGCTGTAGGAATTCATGTTTTGTTTAATTTTAAGTCTAAATTTTATATTTGAGGTTTTATTTGGCTTCATATTGAGGCAACTAGAAGAAATTTGTTTGATTGTTTGGATTTGAACTTACGAAACATGATATTTTTTTATAGTATATATGGAAAGGTCGATTAATGATAGGCTTCAAGCTAACATTAATTTCAAACATTTAATTTTTCATTCATATTTGTTATATAGTCCATAGTTGTTACAAACACCTCCGATGGCATCAACTTCATTTAGTGGCAGCGACTTCAGCAAGTGTGTAACATGCATCATTGCAGTGGCATCACAGTTACTCTTCGAAATTTGTGCTCACGACCTGGCTAGATCCTCAAACCCTCACCGCCTCATCCTGCTCATCGTTTATCATCCTGCTCACCATTTATCTCCATGGAAAACTTAACGTTGGGGCACTAGAAAACTCAGTGAAGAACATTACATGCAACAGAAAGTGCAATGAAAAATGAATTTCATTCTTTTGAAGGACTTATGAGAACGAGCCTTAATAGCTTCAACTTACCTCGTTTTCCTTTTTTCATTTCTTGTAGGCATATCAGATGGGCATGGATCTATTTGTGGCTAGCGCACGCTGCTCTCCATAGGTGGTATGCACATCAAATTGAATTCGTTTAGTCCCAAGGCAGTGGAGAGATGGACCGACACTAGACAGTGGTAAGCCCTAGACCCTGCAATGAACAAAATATATATTTATTAAACTTGCAATGAACAATGGATTTCAATTTTGAAGGACTTATGAGAACGAGCCTTTTGTTGTCTATTAGATTAAAGCACGCAGAATCACCAAAGACACTTCGACACTCCTGTAAAGGATGGCATCTTGATGGACACGTATCATTTGGACAAACTCTTGGGATAGGGTGTATACTCAAAAGTGTACCATGGGAGAAACCTGAAAATGGGCGAGAACGTGGCCATCAAGGTTATGAAGAAGCAAGAAATTCTGGCTGAAACAGTGAGGATATGCCATGTCTAGACAGAAATCTCTGCGATGAGAACATTGAGGCATCCCAACATAGTGCAGCTGTACGAAGTCATTTTGAACGAAAACAAAATATGTATTGTGATGGAGTATGTCAAAGGAGCAGACCTAGTTACGAAGATATCAGAGGAAAAAATGAAGCCGGACAAAGACACAAAGAGGAAATATTTCCAGTAGATGATCAATGCCATGGAATTCTGTCACAGCAAAGGCGTTTATCACAGAGACCTGAACCTTGAACATGTGCTCGTAGACGAAAACGGTAACATCAAGGTAATCGATTTTGGGTTGAGCTCAATGAAGGAGAACGCAGGGGAGTATCGCTTATTTCACACGCAGTGAGGAACATTCAGATTCATTGCACCAGAGGTTCTAAATGGCGAGGCCTACGATGGTGCCAAGGCAGAGTCAATATATAAAGCACATGGGCACTTTGTAATATGGAATGATTTATTACTTGAGAGAACTGCTTCCAGAACTACCTCTATCATTGGTGGTTATGGGTCATCTCCTATAACTGTGGTTATGGGTCATATCCTATAACTAGATCTGTATCGACATCTGATCTCGAACTATAGGATCTTAACCTGCCCCCTGGAATATAGTTCTTATACCTGTAGAGAGACTCATTTCGTTCTGTACATGCTCCTCCTACCTTTGCCTTGCTTCTAGGTCAATTGCATTTTGGGGACGAGGTAGTAGCTATTGAAAGATCGGACCCAGATGAGTGATGCATGGAGACCATCTAGAGCAACCACACATGCATGTAAACCAGGTGGAATCACCGCTGCTGCTTGCTCGAAAACCTAAAAAAATATTAATAAAAAAAATATAAAGTTTTGGTTGTGTGAATAGGCACATGGCTTTACGACTTGCTCGAAACTAGGCCATTTATGATTATGTCGGATCAGAAACTTAAATCACTAATCGCTATTGTAAACTAAATTGCTCATCGCTATTGTAAACTAAATCACTCATCGCTATTGTAAACTAAATCGCTATTGTAACCTAAATTTCTATTGCAACCCAAATTTCTATTGCAACCTAAATCACTCATTGCTATTGTAGTGTAAATCGCTCAGTGCTACTATAACCTAAATTTCTAAATAAAAAAACTAAATCACTCATTGCTACGTAACCTAAATCATAATTGAAGAAAACAAGTAAACTATAAACAATAAATATAGCGATTTATGGTTTTTAGCTATGAGCAATTTAGGTTTAGCGAGGAGTGATTTAGGTTCATTGCTAAACATAAATCACAAAATCAGAAACCTAAATTGCTCATTTATATGTCACCTGTAAACTGTAAATCATAATTGGAGCAAACCTGTAAACCGTAAATGGTAAATTATAAGAAATGATTCCAAACTTTTAACAGAGACAAAGGAAGGTCTTACCTCCTGCCCAAGCATCCTGCGTGACTGCTTGTTGATGCTATGTCAGAAACACTAATCTCCTTTCATTTCTTGTGCTCCAATCCATCTGCAATCCCTCTACAATAAGATTGTGAATGTTGTAAATGTTGTAGTTGCAAGTACATGACCTTGTCATGTTTGCGAAGGCGTGGACATAACAACATGAAACATTAGACAAATGTTTTTTGGCAGTAACAACATGACCATAAAATATGGAATGCCACAAAAATGTGGCCATAATATGAAATGCTGAATAGCAATATGACACCTGTATCATCCATGAGGACGACTTCGTTCTTGGGATTGAAGGAAATTTTTGTATACAACAAAATTAAGCATTGAAAGCTCTACATTTGATTGTTTATTTACTCATCCATTTCGTTTTTATTTGCCAGCGAAATCATTGCTATATACAATGGAATAACCTATAAATTCTCTGCAATTGTTTGTGTATTGACTTAGCTTCACTGTGTACGATACGAGCGAAAATCTCATCTACTCTGAAGATCAGATTCCTGCTCGTATCATACACGATGAAGCCACTGCAGCTAAAGAGGAGAGATTTCTTCCAAACTGTTAACGTCGTTGCTTTACAACACACCCTGCGAGGTCTGGGTGAACCTGGGTAATCATTGTTGTTGCGAATATAAATAATAAGACACTGAGGTCCATGATCGATGGACTAATAAAAGCGTGGATCAGATTTGCACTGTGCAGTGATTGCATTTTTCTGACTTGCACTGGGTTTCCTCGGTACTAGAGCGCAGCTCTGAAACACTACAACGACATTCTCGAATATGAAGTCTACGGTGCCTAAAATCTTACACTCCCTGTAGAATTGGCGAAGAGAATGTGCGTACAATGTGTCTTGGTACCCTGGAATCTTGCAGTGATATAACACTAATTTGTCTGATCCTACGCGGAGCGCCACCGCTTGATGCTTTTGTGGGCTTGCAGTTCTGACGAATGCCATGTCTTGAGCCATAAATCCCTTCCCTACAATATCCACGTTCAAACAGTGGGAAAGGCGTGCACGTACAATATTTGAGCGCTACACCTTGACAGGGAGATCAAATGCAACAATGTGGCTCGACCATCTCTAGACGTCTCCTTTCACACTCATGTGCTTACCTTCCTGCCCTTTTGGCAGGGACTTGTTGCTCAACAACACCCCTTGTTTAAGTTGAAATGGTTAGATTGTGTTGAGTTAAAATCTATGATTTGATTGGATTAAAGAAGAAATACATAATGTTATAATGGATCCATTTGTTTGGGGAATTTCCCAACTCAACTAACAATTTCCAAGGAGTGATTCCTATTTTTCTTTTAAGGATTTTCAAGGAGTGATTCTTATTTTTCTTTTAAAGTTTTTTTTCACGAATAAATTTAAATAGATTGAGAGGTATATAAAATATATATATTAAAATAAAATTTAATGGTGGTTTCATGTTATGTAGATCGATGTCCACTAGGGTGGTTTACACTTTTTCTTCTTGGATATTTATGGCCATTCTTCCTATTGATTTTGGAATGGTGTGGCTAGTTCTTGGAGCTCATTGTCTTAAGTTTCATAGAGCTATTGTATTCATTGCATTGGAGGGTTTGATTGATGTTTAGATCTCCCAAGGCCTTTTCCTCTTATTCTACCATATCGACCCAACTCCCTTGTTCCTTTTCTGTGGGGCATGAGGTAACATGGTTTCCAAGAGGAGGTTGGGAGGATAACATTGAGGTATATGCTCTTATATGCATAGAGGGGCTTGTTGATTTAGAGCCTTTGTTGCTTGTGCTTTCTTTGGTTTTTCTTATGACTGTTGAGTTTGCATTGTGTCTGGGGATGATGTTGTTTCCTTGAGTAGGGAGGGCGAGGTTGACTACATTGGATCCATGATTGGTGGTTTGTTATGCAAGATCTTATAGGGAGGGCATGTACTCGTTGTAATTTATCCTTCTCGCCTTATCACTACTGTGTCTATGAAGGCTATAGCTTGATGTTTGATTCTAATGTGTTGGTTCTAGTGGTATGGCATCTGCGAATTTCTTGTTGATTAGGTGTTGTTCCTCTATTGCCCCATTCGATCATGTGGGTTTCCTCTGATATTTTCAGGGATGGCTTACTTTTGGATTCTTGACATAGTGGGCTACAAAGTGTCCTGTTTCAAAACAAGACCTACATTGGAAGGCAACCTACTCATAATCAAGACGTTGTGTGATCGGTAAACTACTGTGGATATTCCATTGGAACAATTCGTCACAACATATCTTGTATTAAACTGAAATCTTTTATTAATGGAGGTTTATTTCTATAGATCTTAGAGTTATTATCATTAGCTTATTACTTAGATTATGAAAATATCTGAACACGAAAATGAAAGAAAAAACAAAAGAATACACCATCCACACAAATGAACACAAGATGTATCTTGAGAAACTCAATATGAGAGAAAACCCAACTAGAACGTGAGACCTATGCTCTACTCTCTTTTCTTCAGTTATGATATATAACACGTACACATAAATGGGTACTCGCTATGGAGTTTCCTTTGAAATTGTGGCATGGATGACAACTAAAAAATCTTATTCCTCCTTTGTTATGCTCTCAAATATACTCCTAGATGATATTCTCAAATATGGAACAAGTACAATGCTAAAGAATGTAACATTTTTTCCTCCTAGCAATCCAGTGTTTAATGTAGCTTGATATCCCTTTAGGGTTAGAGTTTTTGCATGCCTTAACCCTCAATTAGTGATAAGGTTTGGACCTCATAGAATGTTCTTGAAAGTCCACACGTGGCTAGGCCACATGTGTGAGTAATGGGGGATAACATGGCATCCACTCATACCATGGTTGTCAACAAGGTAGGTCAACTTGTGGGATGCATATCTTTAGCATACGAGCTTCGATTGATGTGATGTTTGCACCATTGGAAAGGTCTCAATATGTAGAATAGTGTCAAGGGGATAAGTGCTACACTCACAAAGTTTTTACCCTCCAAAATGCCATTTTTTGCCTCAAATGGCTCTGGAAGGTTCCAGACCCCAAATCTCCAAATTGAGACCTACCACTAAAATGTGCCATGCAAGCCAATTCCTTCAATTTTTCCACCTCGAAAGTACCAAGATAAATGAAAAATTATATAATTGTCCAATTTGGACCATTGTTCTAAGGTGTAGTTTTTAGCTACCAATTCGATCTATGCTGGGAAGCCTTTGTTGAAATTCACATCCACACAAATGTGAACATTGGTAGTTATATTCCGTCGTTGTTTTTCTACACTCATGAAATGGAATTTTTCCAAGGCATTTTCAATCCCTTGCAATGATTCAAAGCCCCATAATTTCAAGGGAAGGTTGGGCATCCTTATCCACACTAGAGTAGAAAAGATAGATGTTGTTGTAGGATCAAAATTTGGAGTCTACAACTTCATGCACAATCCTGCTTTGCCCCAAAACCAAAGGTTTGAGTTGAGGATCAAATCTCTCTCTTCTACCAAGTCAAAATTTTTCTTTGAAGAATCCTTTTGCACACAAATAAATGAAGGTTTCATCCATTATTTATGGTTTCCAATTTGATATAATCTATTTGTGTATATATGCTAGTATTGACTAGAGGCCATCAAATTTTCAAATGAGCTCGTTTTCCTTGAAGTGGTTCAACTGATCCACTACATCTTCTACCGCTAGGATGAAAGTGATTGAAACTTTGTTCACAATTTGAACTTGAGGGAATGATTCGTAAATAAGAGACTTATAGCCCACTCATTTAACCAACATGGATACTAAGTGGAAGTTTCTTCTATGCTCTATTCTCAGTATTTTCACAAAGAGATGGTTTTCTGAAGGCTACTAGGCCTTTGTTGACCCTCTGTTCTTAGAATCCCCCCCACACAATACAAATGTTGGAAGGATGTTCCCCAATTTTTTGACGAAATGGAAACCATAAAATTGTTCCCCTTTCCTATTCCTCTCTCATGGGGTCATAGTTCCTCTTCCTCTCTATTATGTGTATTGTGTTTTTTGGCCTATAAAAATGCATTTACATGTGTGAAATTGGTTGAATATATTCATATATTGTACTTATATTTCTTCATTGGATTTTTTTGTAATAGTTAATTACCACAATGCCATATAACGTTACTCTAGAGTAAAATGAAAGGAGGCTTCATAGGTTATTTGCTGTGTTGAATGCAAAGGGTGATAAGAAATGTTATTTCCCTTGCACTCAATGCAAGGTCTTGAATAAAAGAAGACTTATAATAACAACAACTGAAATACATTGTAGATAGTTTGGGCATGTTGAAGGGGGGTATGAATATCGTCCCTTGGTAAGTTACTCATTATATGTTTTTGTATTTATTGTGTTCGTAAAAATTTATATCCTTTTAATATTTGTTACATACACTATTTTTCTTTTATCGTTCGTAATTATAAAGACAGGGCATCCTAAGTGCGAGCTTGGGAATGTTCCAAGTAGCAGTAGAAATCTTGTTGTACATGCTAAGGAAGATGGAGTGAATATTGGAGATCAAGTTAGTGTTATGGAAGAAGATGACATTGATAATACAATTGAGAATGATGGTATAAATAGATTGATCCAAGACACATTTTCTCCAATGGATGACAATTCTTATGATGTCCATGATGTTCCTCTGATTGAGAAGTCACAACAACCCCTTTATCAAGGCTCGATGACAAATACTCTCTTTGCTATATTGTTGTCGGTGAACTTAAAGGTATTGAACGTTTTTTCAAACACTTGTTTCACCCAGATGCTAAGGTATGTAATATAATTCATCACATATACATAAAAGGTCTACCTTTTTCTATCTATTTTTAGTGTTAATTAATGTGTAAATTAAGGATGCAATATTTACGATTAATATTATTTACATTAATTGGTTATTTTTTAGGTTGTATATCGTTAGGTGAATTTCTTTTAACATCATCAAATAATTTACATTGCACATATTGAGAATTATCTACCATTATGAAAGATATTTGAATGGAGTATCAAGTTATTAATGCATGTCCTAATGATCATATTATACATTATGGAAAATATGTATCAGAAACAAAGTGCTCACAATGTCAAATCAATAGATATCAAATCGATCAAGCAACAAAAAAGGTGCTTCGCAAGATTCTTCGTCATATTCCCCTAATTCCATGTTTGCAACGGTTGTTTAGTGTTGGGTTGTTATATTCTTTGTAGTGAAAGTTAAAAGTTGAAGTGATTGATTGGGAAAAGTCGAATTCAAAGTGGTTGACAACAAGTTGAGAGGTCAGTCGATAAGAGGTCACGTGGAAACCGACTGAAGACCGAATGGAGGTCGACTGGTAGTCGACTAACAATTTGACTAGTAGTCGACTGTAACAGAATCCTGAGATTCGTGTGACTCGTAACCAATGATTTGCATGGATCTATGACCATTTTTGGGTGCCATGATTTAGGTTTTTTCCTATTATAAGGCCTATAAATAAATACATGTTGTAGTTTAGGTTAAAAAAACACATGGTTAGATCAATGTGTTAGAGGTTGTTGGTCATGTAGATGTAAGC
>ML779739.1:1812858-1844227 GCA_009831015.1 Picea engelmannii | reverse complement strand
CTGCCATCTCAAAATTGGCCAAATTGCAAATTTCCATTATCAAAATTACAATATTTCATCTCTAAACTGCTACACAGAGAGAGCTGTTTGCTACACCAGTAGACGGCTTGTTGAGGTAGAGAAGTCACGTTCTATTGATTCAATAATATGCATGACTGTTGGTAAATATGGGGTTGGGACTGCAATTTACTGAGAAACATAAACTGTTTTCAATTGAGCTTAATGCCATATAATTTTATAACAAATATTCAGAGAGTTCCTGATAGGTATGGTATATCACCTTTTATTTTACACTCTATTTATCTATGCGGCCCAGGTCCAATGGTCTAATCATGATGCAGCCGGCAATTTGTACGAAGGGTGGAGGTTCAATGTTTGTGCACGGTCATTAAAACGTCATGCGACGAGAGCGATTGGTATCATGGATGTCCTTTTCCAATTTTTAATTCTGAAAATGTACATTGCATCTGAAATACCGCTGCATTTTCACAAGGGCTCGACAGCATTCTGCATAAAGCAGTTTACGCTTCAAAAGTTTAACGTTAACTTGCGAATATCGTATGAACACACAGTGGAGTGCCAGGTGCAATCAGATTGACTGCCCATAAAAAACTAGAAGATCTATAGGAATGGCGGTTTTGATTCCAGTTTCACTGTTGAAAGCTAGTCTCCATCACTGATGGTGAATGAAGGCATTAATGTTTCAAGGGTTGAAGCTGGCAGCTGTTCAGCTGGAAAGAGGTGTGATAAATAAATGGGCATGACCCACACGGTATCCCGTGGTCACATGGATGAAGGTGGACAGGAGATTGTTGGTTGTCTGTGTCTGCCTCTGACAGGACTTTTGGAAATTGACGGTCCCTGCTTTTACTTAATGGCTGGCAGAGACTAATGAATACAGCCATGATCAAAGGGAATTAGAATCTGGATTGCAAAGATTGATATGACATGATTACATTTCTTTTTATCTCCTCTTTTTGACCTTTTCTTACTTGCAACCAATGGCGTAAAACGGGGACCAGGAACTCAGGGAGCCAGGGCTTTTAATTGTAACGTGGATGGATTCTCCTGTTTGGAATTGTGACCGCTCGGGTTTCGAACTTGGGCTGGCTGCTTAATTTTTTTGGCTGGGTCCCTGCCCAGTGCCGATTCCTGGAGGATCAGCGGCATGACTTTCGGTTCTCTGATTTGTACGTAATTAAGTTTTTTTTTATACGAGTGGAATTAATGACTGATATACGTCGATGGAATTATTGAATAATGACATGACAGTATTTTTTTGATTTGCGGAATCAATAATTAGTGGGCCTGTTACTACTATAACTTTTAGGTGTGTTTATGATGTTTTATAATAGTACATTTCATCACAGATTATTATACGGAGTGGGTTAACTGGGGAGCAATCTTTCCTCTAGAGTTATCTTTCTGGCAGGTCATCTGGCCTCCAGCGTTTAAATTTCCAACCAATCCAGAATTCTGATCGATTTTCTGAGCATCTTGGTTGGTTTAAAATGGAGCAAAACCCTTGAGTTAAGGTTCTGAAATGCCTGAAACCTTGATCCATGCTAAACATCCATGAAGTAAGGTTCTGAAATGCATGAAACTTTGATCCATGCTAAACTCAGACTACCCCTGAAAATTTGGCCGGATCTAGGCCCATTTTTTTGCTTGAAAAATGGGTCTGTTTGCTCCTGACTTAGCCTACTCCATTACCCTACACTCAGGGGGTGACTATTTGCTTATCTTAATTGTGTGGCTATTTTAAATTTTTTATGAGAGAAAATAATTAATGACTATATTTATGAGAGAAAATAATTAATTTTTTTTATGAGAAAAATAGTTTTTTTCACTGGAATCTAGCCATTCTAAAATTTCTATTTTTTATTGTTTAAAATCTATTTTTGAATGGATAAATGTATTCAACATGTTGAAAAACTTTTAGGATATTTTTATTATACAGAAATAATCACTCAAATCTATAAATCTAACAATTTCTAACCAAATTTCACATAAAAATTTTATTGAGAAAAAAACATTTAAAAAATATTTAGAATACCATTTACACATAGGATTGATTTTGAAATTTTGTTAGACGTTATTTTTGAATCATAGAGTACAAATGGGATTTCCATTTTGCATTATTATAGACAAAGCTATATGGTGTGACGTGAGTTCTGAGACAAGTTTTAACCTTTCCTTAAACTTTTCAATATTTTTTTTTAAATAAGTTAATAAAGTGGACAAATTTAACTTTGATGATCGTATAATAATTTTAATTTCTAAAATTAAAATTTTTGCATTATTATAAGCTAAGATTATATGGTGTGACGTGAGTTCTGAGACAAGTTTCAACTTTTCCTTAAACTTTTTAATAATTTTTTTTAAATAAGTTAATGAAGTGGACAAATTTAACTTTAATGAAAAAATAATTTTAATTTCTAAAATTTTAATTTTTTAATCAAATCTCAATCATATCATTGAAATTTAGAGGATATATGGTGGGGTTCAAATATCTTAACAAAGGGGAACACGCATACCAACATCTTACGTCTTGAATGACGGGGGTTTAAAACTTTACAAATCTATTTTCTACCATGACGACGGATAATTCTAATCATTTTAATCCATGGATATGCGTTTGAAGTTTTATGGCATTGAAAGTAGATGGTATTTAAAAGTTTTGAAGTTAAAGTGAATTTAAGTTTATATATATATACATATATTTATATTTTTAGTCTTTGTCGTTTTTAGTCTTTGCCTTTTAGGCTGTAGGAATTCATGTTTTGTTTAATTTTAAGTCTAAATTTTATATTTGAGGTTTTATTTGGCTTCATATTGAGGCAACTAGAAGAAATTTGTTTGATTGTTTGGATTTGAACTTACGAAACATGATATTTTTTTATAGTATATATGGAAAGGTCGATTAATGATAGGCTTCAAGCTAACATTAATTTCAAACATTTAATTTTTCATTCATATTTGTTATATAGTCCATAGTTGTTACAAACACCTCCGATGGCATCAACTTCATTTAGTGGCAGCGACTTCAGCAAGTGTGTAACATGCATCATTGCAGTGGCATCACAGTTACTCTTCGAAATTTGTGCTCACGACCTGGCTAGATCCTCAAACCCTCACCGCCTCATCCTGCTCATCGTTTATCATCCTGCTCACCATTTATCTCCATGGAAAACTTAACGTTGGGGCACTAGAAAACTCAGTGAAGAACATTACATGCAACAGAAAGTGCAATGAAAAATGAATTTCATTCTTTTGAAGGACTTATGAGAACGAGCCTTAATAGCTTCAACTTACCTCGTTTTCCTTTTTTCATTTCTTGTAGGCATATCAGATGGGCATGGATCTATTTGTGGCTAGCGCACGCTGCTCTCCATAGGTGGTATGCACATCAAATTGAATTCGTTTAGTCCCAAGGCAGTGGAGAGATGGACCGACACTAGACAGTGGTAAGCCCTAGACCCTGCAATGAACAAAATATATATTTATTAAACTTGCAATGAACAATGGATTTCAATTTTGAAGGACTTATGAGAACGAGCCTTTTGTTGTCTATTAGATTAAAGCACGCAGAATCACCAAAGACACTTCGACACTCCTGTAAAGGATGGCATCTTGATGGACACGTATCATTTGGACAAACTCTTGGGATAGGGTGTATACTCAAAAGTGTACCATGGGAGAAACCTGAAAATGGGCGAGAACGTGGCCATCAAGGTTATGAAGAAGCAAGAAATTCTGGCTGAAACAGTGAGGATATGCCATGTCTAGACAGAAATCTCTGCGATGAGAACATTGAGGCATCCCAACATAGTGCAGCTGTACGAAGTCATTTTGAACGAAAACAAAATATGTATTGTGATGGAGTATGTCAAAGGAGCAGACCTAGTTACGAAGATATCAGAGGAAAAAATGAAGCCGGACAAAGACACAAAGAGGAAATATTTCCAGTAGATGATCAATGCCATGGAATTCTGTCACAGCAAAGGCGTTTATCACAGAGACCTGAACCTTGAACATGTGCTCGTAGACGAAAACGGTAACATCAAGGTAATCGATTTTGGGTTGAGCTCAATGAAGGAGAACGCAGGGGAGTATCGCTTATTTCACACGCAGTGAGGAACATTCAGATTCATTGCACCAGAGGTTCTAAATGGCGAGGCCTACGATGGTGCCAAGGCAGAGTCAATATATAAAGCACATGGGCACTTTGTAATATGGAATGATTTATTACTTGAGAGAACTGCTTCCAGAACTACCTCTATCATTGGTGGTTATGGGTCATCTCCTATAACTGTGGTTATGGGTCATATCCTATAACTAGATCTGTATCGACATCTGATCTCGAACTATAGGATCTTAACCTGCCCCCTGGAATATAGTTCTTATACCTGTAGAGAGACTCATTTCGTTCTGTACATGCTCCTCCTACCTTTGCCTTGCTTCTAGGTCAATTGCATTTTGGGGACGAGGTAGTAGCTATTGAAAGATCGGACCCAGATGAGTGATGCATGGAGACCATCTAGAGCAACCACACATGCATGTAAACCAGGTGGAATCACCGCTGCTGCTTGCTCGAAAACCTAAAAAAATATTAATAAAAAAAATATAAAGTTTTGGTTGTGTGAATAGGCACATGGCTTTACGACTTGCTCGAAACTAGGCCATTTATGATTATGTCGGATCAGAAACTTAAATCACTAATCGCTATTGTAAACTAAATTGCTCATCGCTATTGTAAACTAAATCACTCATCGCTATTGTAAACTAAATCGCTATTGTAACCTAAATTTCTATTGCAACCCAAATTTCTATTGCAACCTAAATCACTCATTGCTATTGTAGTGTAAATCGCTCAGTGCTACTATAACCTAAATTTCTAAATAAAAAAACTAAATCACTCATTGCTACGTAACCTAAATCATAATTGAAGAAAACAAGTAAACTATAAACAATAAATATAGCGATTTATGGTTTTTAGCTATGAGCAATTTAGGTTTAGCGAGGAGTGATTTAGGTTCATTGCTAAACATAAATCACAAAATCAGAAACCTAAATTGCTCATTTATATGTCACCTGTAAACTGTAAATCATAATTGGAGCAAACCTGTAAACCGTAAATGGTAAATTATAAGAAATGATTCCAAACTTTTAACAGAGACAAAGGAAGGTCTTACCTCCTGCCCAAGCATCCTGCGTGACTGCTTGTTGATGCTATGTCAGAAACACTAATCTCCTTTCATTTCTTGTGCTCCAATCCATCTGCAATCCCTCTACAATAAGATTGTGAATGTTGTAAATGTTGTAGTTGCAAGTACATGACCTTGTCATGTTTGCGAAGGCGTGGACATAACAACATGAAACATTAGACAAATGTTTTTTGGCAGTAACAACATGACCATAAAATATGGAATGCCACAAAAATGTGGCCATAATATGAAATGCTGAATAGCAATATGACACCTGTATCATCCATGAGGACGACTTCGTTCTTGGGATTGAAGGAAATTTTTGTATACAACAAAATTAAGCATTGAAAGCTCTACATTTGATTGTTTATTTACTCATCCATTTCGTTTTTATTTGCCAGCGAAATCATTGCTATATACAATGGAATAACCTATAAATTCTCTGCAATTGTTTGTGTATTGACTTAGCTTCACTGTGTACGATACGAGCGAAAATCTCATCTACTCTGAAGATCAGATTCCTGCTCGTATCATACACGATGAAGCCACTGCAGCTAAAGAGGAGAGATTTCTTCCAAACTGTTAACGTCGTTGCTTTACAACACACCCTGCGAGGTCTGGGTGAACCTGGGTAATCATTGTTGTTGCGAATATAAATAATAAGACACTGAGGTCCATGATCGATGGACTAATAAAAGCGTGGATCAGATTTGCACTGTGCAGTGATTGCATTTTTCTGACTTGCACTGGGTTTCCTCGGTACTAGAGCGCAGCTCTGAAACACTACAACGACATTCTCGAATATGAAGTCTACGGTGCCTAAAATCTTACACTCCCTGTAGAATTGGCGAAGAGAATGTGCGTACAATGTGTCTTGGTACCCTGGAATCTTGCAGTGATATAACACTAATTTGTCTGATCCTACGCGGAGCGCCACCGCTTGATGCTTTTGTGGGCTTGCAGTTCTGACGAATGCCATGTCTTGAGCCATAAATCCCTTCCCTACAATATCCACGTTCAAACAGTGGGAAAGGCGTGCACGTACAATATTTGAGCGCTACACCTTGACAGGGAGATCAAATGCAACAATGTGGCTCGACCATCTCTAGACGTCTCCTTTCACACTCATGTGCTTACCTTCCTGCCCTTTTGGCAGGGACTTGTTGCTCAACAACACCCCTTGTTTAAGTTGAAATGGTTAGATTGTGTTGAGTTAAAATCTATGATTTGATTGGATTAAAGAAGAAATACATAATGTTATAATGGATCCATTTGTTTGGGGAATTTCCCAACTCAACTAACAATTTCCAAGGAGTGATTCCTATTTTTCTTTTAAGGATTTTCAAGGAGTGATTCTTATTTTTCTTTTAAAGTTTTTTTTCACGAATAAATTTAAATAGATTGAGAGGTATATAAAATATATATATTAAAATAAAATTTAATGGTGGTTTCATGTTATGTAGATCGATGTCCACTAGGGTGGTTTACACTTTTTCTTCTTGGATATTTATGGCCATTCTTCCTATTGATTTTGGAATGGTGTGGCTAGTTCTTGGAGCTCATTGTCTTAAGTTTCATAGAGCTATTGTATTCATTGCATTGGAGGGTTTGATTGATGTTTAGATCTCCCAAGGCCTTTTCCTCTTATTCTACCATATCGACCCAACTCCCTTGTTCCTTTTCTGTGGGGCATGAGGTAACATGGTTTCCAAGAGGAGGTTGGGAGGATAACATTGAGGTATATGCTCTTATATGCATAGAGGGGCTTGTTGATTTAGAGCCTTTGTTGCTTGTGCTTTCTTTGGTTTTTCTTATGACTGTTGAGTTTGCATTGTGTCTGGGGATGATGTTGTTTCCTTGAGTAGGGAGGGCGAGGTTGACTACATTGGATCCATGATTGGTGGTTTGTTATGCAAGATCTTATAGGGAGGGCATGTACTCGTTGTAATTTATCCTTCTCGCCTTATCACTACTGTGTCTATGAAGGCTATAGCTTGATGTTTGATTCTAATGTGTTGGTTCTAGTGGTATGGCATCTGCGAATTTCTTGTTGATTAGGTGTTGTTCCTCTATTGCCCCATTCGATCATGTGGGTTTCCTCTGATATTTTCAGGGATGGCTTACTTTTGGATTCTTGACATAGTGGGCTACAAAGTGTCCTGTTTCAAAACAAGACCTACATTGGAAGGCAACCTACTCATAATCAAGACGTTGTGTGATCGGTAAACTACTGTGGATATTCCATTGGAACAATTCGTCACAACATATCTTGTATTAAACTGAAATCTTTTATTAATGGAGGTTTATTTCTATAGATCTTAGAGTTATTATCATTAGCTTATTACTTAGATTATGAAAATATCTGAACACGAAAATGAAAGAAAAAACAAAAGAATACACCATCCACACAAATGAACACAAGATGTATCTTGAGAAACTCAATATGAGAGAAAACCCAACTAGAACGTGAGACCTATGCTCTACTCTCTTTTCTTCAGTTATGATATATAACACGTACACATAAATGGGTACTCGCTATGGAGTTTCCTTTGAAATTGTGGCATGGATGACAACTAAAAAATCTTATTCCTCCTTTGTTATGCTCTCAAATATACTCCTAGATGATATTCTCAAATATGGAACAAGTACAATGCTAAAGAATGTAACATTTTTTCCTCCTAGCAATCCAGTGTTTAATGTAGCTTGATATCCCTTTAGGGTTAGAGTTTTTGCATGCCTTAACCCTCAATTAGTGATAAGGTTTGGACCTCATAGAATGTTCTTGAAAGTCCACACGTGGCTAGGCCACATGTGTGAGTAATGGGGGATAACATGGCATCCACTCATACCATGGTTGTCAACAAGGTAGGTCAACTTGTGGGATGCATATCTTTAGCATACGAGCTTCGATTGATGTGATGTTTGCACCATTGGAAAGGTCTCAATATGTAGAATAGTGTCAAGGGGATAAGTGCTACACTCACAAAGTTTTTACCCTCCAAAATGCCATTTTTTGCCTCAAATGGCTCTGGAAGGTTCCAGACCCCAAATCTCCAAATTGAGACCTACCACTAAAATGTGCCATGCAAGCCAATTCCTTCAATTTTTCCACCTCGAAAGTACCAAGATAAATGAAAAATTATATAATTGTCCAATTTGGACCATTGTTCTAAGGTGTAGTTTTTAGCTACCAATTCGATCTATGCTGGGAAGCCTTTGTTGAAATTCACATCCACACAAATGTGAACATTGGTAGTTATATTCCGTCGTTGTTTTTCTACACTCATGAAATGGAATTTTTCCAAGGCATTTTCAATCCCTTGCAATGATTCAAAGCCCCATAATTTCAAGGGAAGGTTGGGCATCCTTATCCACACTAGAGTAGAAAAGATAGATGTTGTTGTAGGATCAAAATTTGGAGTCTACAACTTCATGCACAATCCTGCTTTGCCCCAAAACCAAAGGTTTGAGTTGAGGATCAAATCTCTCTCTTCTACCAAGTCAAAATTTTTCTTTGAAGAATCCTTTTGCACACAAATAAATGAAGGTTTCATCCATTATTTATGGTTTCCAATTTGATATAATCTATTTGTGTATATATGCTAGTATTGACTAGAGGCCATCAAATTTTCAAATGAGCTCGTTTTCCTTGAAGTGGTTCAACTGATCCACTACATCTTCTACCGCTAGGATGAAAGTGATTGAAACTTTGTTCACAATTTGAACTTGAGGGAATGATTCGTAAATAAGAGACTTATAGCCCACTCATTTAACCAACATGGATACTAAGTGGAAGTTTCTTCTATGCTCTATTCTCAGTATTTTCACAAAGAGATGGTTTTCTGAAGGCTACTAGGCCTTTGTTGACCCTCTGTTCTTAGAATCCCCCCCACACAATACAAATGTTGGAAGGATGTTCCCCAATTTTTTGACGAAATGGAAACCATAAAATTGTTCCCCTTTCCTATTCCTCTCTCATGGGGTCATAGTTCCTCTTCCTCTCTATTATGTGTATTGTGTTTTTTGGCCTATAAAAATGCATTTACATGTGTGAAATTGGTTGAATATATTCATATATTGTACTTATATTTCTTCATTGGATTTTTTTGTAATAGTTAATTACCACAATGCCATATAACGTTACTCTAGAGTAAAATGAAAGGAGGCTTCATAGGTTATTTGCTGTGTTGAATGCAAAGGGTGATAAGAAATGTTATTTCCCTTGCACTCAATGCAAGGTCTTGAATAAAAGAAGACTTATAATAACAACAACTGAAATACATTGTAGATAGTTTGGGCATGTTGAAGGGGGGTATGAATATCGTCCCTTGGTAAGTTACTCATTATATGTTTTTGTATTTATTGTGTTCGTAAAAATTTATATCCTTTTAATATTTGTTACATACACTATTTTTCTTTTATCGTTCGTAATTATAAAGACAGGGCATCCTAAGTGCGAGCTTGGGAATGTTCCAAGTAGCAGTAGAAATCTTGTTGTACATGCTAAGGAAGATGGAGTGAATATTGGAGATCAAGTTAGTGTTATGGAAGAAGATGACATTGATAATACAATTGAGAATGATGGTATAAATAGATTGATCCAAGACACATTTTCTCCAATGGATGACAATTCTTATGATGTCCATGATGTTCCTCTGATTGAGAAGTCACAACAACCCCTTTATCAAGGCTCGATGACAAATACTCTCTTTGCTATATTGTTGTCGGTGAACTTAAAGGTATTGAACGTTTTTTCAAACACTTGTTTCACCCAGATGCTAAGGTATGTAATATAATTCATCACATATACATAAAAGGTCTACCTTTTTCTATCTATTTTTAGTGTTAATTAATGTGTAAATTAAGGATGCAATATTTACGATTAATATTATTTACATTAATTGGTTATTTTTTAGGTTGTATATCGTTAGGTGAATTTCTTTTAACATCATCAAATAATTTACATTGCACATATTGAGAATTATCTACCATTATGAAAGATATTTGAATGGAGTATCAAGTTATTAATGCATGTCCTAATGATCATATTATACATTATGGAAAATATGTATCAGAAACAAAGTGCTCACAATGTCAAATCAATAGATATCAAATCGATCAAGCAACAAAAAAGGTGCTTCGCAAGATTCTTCGTCATATTCCCCTAATTCCATGTTTGCAACGGTTGTTTAGTGTTGGGTTGTTATATTCTTTGTAGTGAAAGTTAAAAGTTGAAGTGATTGATTGGGAAAAGTCGAATTCAAAGTGGTTGACAACAAGTTGAGAGGTCAGTCGATAAGAGGTCACGTGGAAACCGACTGAAGACCGAATGGAGGTCGACTGGTAGTCGACTAACAATTTGACTAGTAGTCGACTGTAACAGAATCCTGAGATTCGTGTGACTCGTAACCAATGATTTGCATGGATCTATGACCATTTTTGGGTGCCATGATTTAGGTTTTTTCCTATTATAAGGCCTATAAATAAATACATGTTGTAGTTTAGGTTAAAAAAACACATGGTTAGATCAATGTGTTAGAGGTTGTTGGTCATGTAGATGTAAGCTGAATTGGCTATAGGGTTGTTTTTGTGTAAGCAAAAGAGTATGATGACGATTGTGTCTTAGGTGTAGATAAATATTAGTCATGTAACCTTTTATTCTGAATGAATAAGAAAACAAGAGAGAAATACAATCAAGGAATGTTGGTTTTCCTGGTTGGGTTTCTAGGGTAAAATATCTGTGTATTGTGTGATTGATTTGTCATTTAATTTCTTGATTAAATCTATCTTCTTCTCTTCTATTAGGTTTAGTGTAGAAGTCTATTTTCTAACATCTAGTATCGGAGCAAAGGTTCATAGATATTGGATCTAAGCTAAACCCCGGGTCTTGTGAGAGTTGTAAGTCAGAGATATTTAAAGTTGTGATTGAAAGAATGACAAGTAGATCTAGGATAGAGATCGAAAAATTAAATAGCTAGAATTTTGAGCTTTCTAAGCTTAAAATTGAAGATCTTCTTATAGATAGAGAAAAATGGGAAACAATTTGTCTAGGTACCGTTCCAACAGGTATGTTGAGGGAAGAATGAGATAAAATCGAAATAAGAGCAAGGAGTACGGTTTGAATGTGTCTTGCAGATTCGATGTTGCTGAAAATCTCTGGTGAAGACTCGACCAAGAAACTATGGGACAAGTTGGGAAGCTTGTACTAGTCAAAATATTTGGTAAATAAGCTATTACTTAGAAAGAAACTCTATCTTTGAGGATGAGTGATGGTAGTTCGATAACTAAGCATTTGAATGCATTCAACACTATAATAATCCAATTATCGTCGGTATATATTAAAATCACTCAGAAGGAGAAATGTATTAGCCTATTATATTCTTTTCCAAACTCCTTGATAACTTAGTCGTGGCTATAGGGCGTAATTCGACCACATTAGCGTTAGAATACATGGTTGCGTCTCTATTATCAAAATAAATGAGATGAAAGAACATGGAAGGATCAACCAAATATGCCTTAACGGTGAGTAGTTGGACGATTGACAGAGGCAAAGGAAAATTCTCTAGTAGAAAGTATAAGTTGAAGTGTAGATCTAAATCTCCAGTTAGGAAAGATAGGCATTATAAAAAATATTACAAGTCAAAGGTGATACAAGTTAGTACATGATCCGACGAGAAGCCATCGACTTAGAGAAAGACTACTCTAGATAAAGGAGGAAATGTGTATCTAGCATCAACCAATAGACAGTCGGATCATGATGTTTGATTGATTGACTCAATATAGTCCTTTCATATGACACCTCACAAACAATGGTTCTATGAATATGAGAGATGAATGGGGAGATTTGTTCTTGGGGGAGGAGTCGACAACCAACATTTTTGGATGAGGAAGAGTCCGATTGACACTGCAAGATGGGAGGAGTAGAACCCTCCTGGGTGTGCTACATATTCTGGGTTTGGCAAGAAACCTAATATCTGTCAGGAAGATGAGTGATGCAGGATAGCACACTCTATTTTAGAAGGATATGTACAAAATGGTTAGGGGTGCAATGGTATTAATAAAATGAGTTTGTATTATAACCCTATACAAGTTGCTAGGATATTTTGACTTGACTGGATGCAACAACATTGATGTTCTTGAAGTCAACTCGACTTCGACTCGACTCACCTCAGGCTGAGTCAATTCAAACCGATTCAACAATTTTGTCAAGTCGACCCTACCATGTTATGGCACAAAAGGATGGGACACATCGGAGAAAAACAAATTTGAGCTATGCATAAAAAAGTTATGATTGGAGGCTTTCCTAAATATAATTTAGAAGTTTATTTTTGTGAACATTGCATATATGGAAAAAAATGGGTTAGGTTCCCATCTGAAGCAACAAAGGAAAAGGGGATTATAGAATTAATTCATAGTGATGTGTTTGGTCTTTTAACAATCCCTTCACTTGGTGGATCCCTGTATTATGTTTTCTTCATAGATGATTTTTCCAAGAAAACATGGATATTTTCCTTGAGGAAGAAATCATAGGTTTTCAAGAAATTCAAAGATTTTAAATCTCTTGTAGAAAACCAGACAGATCAAAAGATCAAGGTGTTGTGAAATTCCAATGGTGGTGAATTCTGCGGAAATGATTTTGAATAGTTCTGCAAGAAGTTCGACATAACACGCCAAAATACCACACCATATACCCCACAAAAATGGAGTTTCCGAGAGAATGAACAAAACATTGATGGACAAGGAAAGGAGCATGCTTAATGGTGCTAGGCTCACACAATAATTCTGGGCAGAAACAATCAACACTGCAAAATATGTATTGAATATGTTTCCTTCGTTAATGCTAGTTGACATGAATCCACATGAGGTATGGTTTGAAAAGAAGCATTCACTTTCACATATCAAAGTATTTGGCTGTGATGCACTTATGCACATTCTCAAGGAAAAGAGAATCAAGTTGGAAAATAAGGAAATCAAGTGTATTGTCATCGGATAAAAGGAAGGAATGAAAGGATATAAGCTCTTGGATCCCGCATCAAGGAAAATAGTGTATAGTTGAGATGTGTTCTTTAGATAATTCATAGGTAACTTCGAGTCATAAGTGGTTCAAAAAGAGAAAGATCCAAAGAAGGTGAGTTTTGAATTGAGGAAACAAGAAGATGATTCAGATGAGTCGACTGAATCAGATGAAGAGGTGGAACAACTGGCCCTAGTTGCAAGGAGGTTTAAATGAGTAAGAAAATCAGTTGAAAGATATAATCCACTTGATTTCCATTCCACATTTGCATTATCTGCCATTCACGAGGAGCCCAAGTAGTTCAGGGAGGCAACCGACTCAGTAGAGGGTAGATTCTGGAAGGAAACCATGGTCGAAGAGATGGAATCCTTGCAAAAAAATGAGACATGGGATTTCGTCAAATTACCTAGTGGAAGAAAGATCATCTGTAGAAAGTGGGTGTTCAAGAAAAAGATGAACGCAATAGCTCAAGTCGATAAATTCAAAGTTTGACTGGTAGCAAAAGGATATTCCCAAATTGAAGGAGTCTTGGTGAGATTTTTTCCCCTGTTGAAAAATTAACTTTCATTAGAGAACTAATGTCTCTGGATGCAACATTTAATATTGAAATAGAACAAATGTATGTGAAGAAAACATTCCTACATGGGGATTTGGAAGAAGAAATATACAGAAAACAACTTGAAGGATTTGAAGTAAAGGGAAATAAAGAGTTAGTGTGCAAGTTGAAAAGATCCATTTATGGTCTAAAATAATCGCCAAGGATGTGGTATCAAAATTTTGACATGTACACCCTTAGTTTGGAATTTGTGAGAAGAAAGGATGATCACTGTGTATATTCCAAGGAAGAAGGTGGGCATTTCATATATGTAGCATTGTATGTCGACAACATGTTGCTATTTGGAAACAACATGGATGCAATAAAGGAGGTGGAGATGCAACTATCCTCCAAATTCGACATGAAGGATCTCGGTGCAACGAACTTCATTATGGAAATGGAGATCAAAACAGATCAGACAATTAGAAAGCTTTGGTTGAATCCAAGGAAATATATTGAAACAATCTTGAAATGTTTCAACATGTAGGATTGCAAACTTTTTAAGGTGTCAATTCCCGTGGAAGCAGAGTTAAGTGTTGAAAAGTGTCCAAAGACACACGAAGAAATAGAGGAAATGGAACGTGTTCCCTATGCAAGCAATATTGTAAGTATAATGTATGTGATGGTCTGCACTTGACCAAAAATTTCCCATGCAGTGGGTGTAACACCCTCTTTCCCCCCATAATCATAATTATGCTAAGACTTCATATAATGTGATTATGAAGCATGCAACTATGTTGTTCATGAATACAAATAATTAGACAACTGACTGAAAGGGAAATGCCTTGAGTACTAGCCATGATATCACAAGTGGGAATTGGTGAGGTGGAGTGGAGAAGCTTCAATGAAGAAAACAAGAAACTTGCTCAACATTCCAACCACACCTGCAAACTTGAATGCATCACCTGTCAATGTACCTAGATCTACATAGGGCCACATGACTAGTTATGGGTAGTAGGATTGGTGGTTGAAGAAATTATATCTACTGAAATATTTGATGTTTGGGGAGGCCAAAGAGTCAATCAGAGATTGACAGGAGGACACTCAGGATTGCCCCTTCGGATTCAGGAAACCTAACTGTGGGTTGCGTTTGACAGTATCCACGGGAATCCCGAGGAGTGTGTGGAAGAAGAGACCAAAGGTGTAAAACCTCCACAAAAACCACACAAAAAAGGGAGAGTTGCACAGATGTGGAACATAGAGGAACAAATTGGGCATACTTGAGAGAACCTTAGAAAAAGTGAAGACGAGACCTCATAGAGAACAACAAAAAAACACAGTGAGTTGCAGACTCACAGTTGGACAAGGCGGTAGGGAGGAGACTCACATGCATTTCTACGAGTGATAGATATGTTGGGAAGCTATTTCTGAAGAAAATATAAAGCTTTCTCAAGAGATTAATGACCACCCTGGAACATAGAAGACCCATATCCAGACTAGGGAAATAGAGGAATGCGGCTTGGTGCTTACTAGAAAGAAACCGACACTGGTAAGGGGAGGTCGTCAAGGAACTGTGTAGCATATAAAAGATTCCCTTGTGTAGAGGAAATCCAGTTGGGAAGGTGCCTGATAAAAGTATGGAGGTCCCGAGCTCTGTGAGAATAGGGAAACTTCTGCTATTTCTAGTGGAGTGAAGGAGGGTAACCTTCCTGGACCATTTTCCTAGATGGACAATCAACTGGATCAATCCCCTTGTGGTATCATGGCTTGACACAAGGGTGGAATGTTGTAGGTAGGAACACTGCATCATAGCCTAAGGTTGGGAGGAAATGCTTTCTCTCTTTGTTAGTTGTTTTTTTTATATTTCACTAAACATATAAGTGTTTCAACTTGATATGTTTAATGTATATTTAGTGATGTAAACATGTTTCTTTATGGTTTAAATGGTAAATGTGAATATTTGAAAGGAATAGTTGAATTCCCGAGTAAAATGGGTTATGCATGCTTGTTCTCACTATTAACCTGATAGACTTATGTAACCAACTAAGATATGCAAAGATAGGGTGTATCCCTGTGAATTTTGCAAGTCCTTGAAATGGAAATCTTGCAGGACATAAACCTTCACTGGATGAGTGATGACAATAATGGGTGTAATCTTGTGAGACTGCAAGTATTTGAGTGGAAAGATTGAAAGATATGAATAAAATATTCAGCCAGACTGGACATGAGTGTCTTGGTACCTGAGAAGGCTTATGTGTATATAGGGAGACTTAAGCCAACAAAACCTCTTGCCTTATATGAAAAGTTTACAAGATATGCAAATCTTCAACTAGTTGTTGGGGTGAGAATGCCTTAGCCTAATATAGAGTGATTTTGTGAACCAATAAGGTCTGGTATAACCTTAGTGATGGCCTATAAGAAACCATGGAATGGTTAAGTCTGAAATCAAACTGTTATCTTGAAGAAAACCTGCGTTTTGAGTCAAAATGATTCGCAACCGTTAATTCAGAGTGGTGAGTAGATTTGGACCGTTGGTCGGATGGTGCTAGCCTTGGAGTGACCAAGTGTGGGGTTTCCATGGGACTCCGATGAGGGATACTTTGAGAAAATGAGGTCCATTGATCTATCAGAGAGTGGTATAGGTGAGTTTTGGACCACTAAAACTAATCAAGAGCCTAATAGAAGGAGAGTTGTCAGAGGTCTGGAAGGAGGGTTGAGAAACGAGTCCAAAATCTTGGGAGTCCGAGGACCATTGATATATCAGAAGGTTTCCCATGAGATATCAATTGTCGTATCTAGTATGGCTTGACCCAAGGAGGTTGGCCTTAGAGCCCTAACTGTCGTGTGGTTGTAACCTCTGAGCAAACCCTGATTGTCAGAAGAAATCAATGAGGATTGTTGGATCTGTCGTATTGAACGTCGTCGGAGGGAGTTGGTTGGAGTGGTTTATGACATGGGAATGGATGCACTCCGATGGTGAGGGACTCCGAGAGTAGACAAGAGCCATCGATTAGAGAGTGAATGTGATGGGATCTTATCCATATGATCGTCGTGGGACCCACCTAACCACGTCATGAATAATTTAAGAGACGAGTAATAATCATCATGTATGTATAAGGGCAAAGGAGATCGAGATCATTGGTCTCAGAGTCTGAGAGCCACAAAATCTGTTGGTATGATCCATCAGAATGGAGCTGTCAGAAAGGGATTTTGGATTTGTAACCAACTATTTCGATGGGAAAGAGTCTGATCAATCTAGATTGTTGATCTGGTGACAAGGAGTGGCGCTAACTGTTTGATAAATGGAATATAGGTCCCTAGTCATTACAACATATTAAAAAATGGGATTTTCGTTGGTATTTTGGGGGTGAATAAGTAATATTTTTCTCAGTAAATGTTGTGATAAGAGACATTCTTACTAAAACAATGACGGACCATGCTAGGGAGATAAACCTTAATACTTACCCTGAGAGAAGAGAAGAAAATTGAACATCCCACCAGCCTAAGCGAAATTAGGGGATCCGTTGTGTTACAGAGTGATATCAGAGTAGAGTTCAAAATCTAGGCTTGAATGGGTCACTGCGGTCGCTTGATTATTTGAGAAAATATTTATTTTTCCAAGAATGCATATCTACAATGATTGCTTGATGTAATGTCTAACAATGGCTTGTTTTTTTTCGCATGTAGGATGTACTGAAAGACAAATAGAGGTGAATGGTGCAACGTAGCATGGAAGACACATCACACCTCAGAGATGAGGAATCTGATGGTCGGAGGGTCAGGGAAACCCCTTTAGACTTGGTAGCCACTATTAGAAGTCTAAAGGCAGACAATGAGAGGCTCATGAGAGCTCAGGCTGAGCAAGAAGAGTTGAATGCAGTGCTACTACAATGTTTGTCAGAAATTCAGAAGCATCTGCAGCAAGGCCCAACCATAATTAATGTAGAATTGTAGCAATAGAAGAGATTGAAAACCCCTTCAGATGCCCAAAAACATAAATTAATACATAGCGATATAAGAAGGAGTTCTTCCAAGAAGAGGCATTGGAATTCCAAGAAAGATAGATCGGGTGGAAACATTTCCACATAGACATCTAGTGGGAAGTATACTTCCGAAGAGCTATCCAGTAGTGACACTAGATCGAGTGTTCCCAGGATGAAGATGAGACATTCACAAATTTCTCTAACTGAAGAATTTAAGAAGGCTAAGCCACCTATCTTTGATTGAGAAATCAAGAAAGGAGAAGAAGCCGAGTCTTGGCTATTGGGATTGAAGAAGTATTTTCGGGTACAAAACTACTCAGAAAATACGAAGCCAAGAATTTCCATCTTTAATCTAAATGGAGGAGCTTCCATATGGTGGGAAGACTTCAAGGAAGTCAAAGGATTGACAGAGAAAAATATGACATGGAAACAATTTGAGAAGTATTTAAGGAAGGCTTACCTATCAAATAAGTACTTTGATGGAAAGATCAAAGAGTTCCATGAACATAACTTGGGGAAACTTACCATGGATGATTATGCCAATATATTTTTAGAGTTTTTGAGGTATGTTCCTTACCTCAAGGATGAGAAAGTAATGATACATCATTTCCTTAGTGTATTTCCATAGTCCTATCAGGACAAAACTGAATTTGATGAGCCAAAAACATTAGAGGATACTATTAGAAAGTCTAAGTGTTGTTATGATCAGTGTAAGCATAAGAAAAATACTTCTAAGGATTGGAAGAGAAATGATAAGAGTGGATTCCAGAAGAATGGATTCAAACCATTTCCATATAAGAATCCGAAGAAAGGAGCTTAGTTGGGTCAATTGAGAAAAAGTGTGCATCAAAAGAATTTTCCATCTTGGAGTGGAAGAAGACCAACAAAACATTTGAGAGAAAGAGTGGAGGAACCAATGTAAAGGCCTCTAGTGTTGAGGTTGTGGGGAGGAACATATGCTAAGAGATTGTCCTCATAGGAAACATGAAAATAAAATAGTTTATCATGTTCAGGAGGCTACTACAATCAATGATGTGGCAAAAAATATGTCTAGAATATATGCAATTGTGGAAAAGAGGTAAGCAGACTGCCAATCTTCTGTAGTGGAGCTGGAAGATATTATTACCAAGAAACCCATTTCTTTTTTAATTGACCCTGGATCTAACCTTAGTTATGTCTCACTTAAATTTGTTGAAGCATGTGCCTTAAAAAGAAAGAAACATGCAAAGGCATGGTTGGTTTAGTTAGCCATAGGAACAAAGAGGAAAGTGACATAAGTGATAGAGAAGTGTCCATTTGAAATGAGTGGACTGCATACTCAAGCAACATTGAATATCCTACCTCTAGGATCATATGATGTGTTGTTAGACATGGATTGGCTAGCAACTCACAAGGAAAAATTGAACTGTTATGAGAATACTTTAGAATGTGAAGATGAAGAAAGAAATGTAAGCATTTTGCAAGGCATTTGGAAGTCAGTTTTAGTTAGACAAATATCAACACTGCAACTTAAGAAATTTAGTAGAAAATCATTCCCTTGTATGCAATGCAAGTGCTTAATTCAGTATAAAACAAAGAGCTGAAGGCTGAAGATCACCTAATGCCATGGGAGTTTAAATACGTGTTCCCAAAAGAGGTGCTTGGAATAACTCCTAAGAGATATATTGACTTTTCATTAGATCTTGTACCTAGAGTGGTACCAACATCAAAAGTACCCTATAAGATGAGCACACCATAATTGTTGGAGTTGAAGGTTCAATTGAAAGAGATGTTGGATAAAGGGTACATTAGGCCAAGTGTATCCCCATGGGGAGAACCATCCTTATTTGTGAAGAAAAAAGATGGTACATTGGATTTGTGCATTGACTACAGACAATTGAACAAGATGACCATTGAGAATAAGTATCCATTGCCCAAGATTGATGATCTTTTTGATCAACTTAGAGGAGTTTCATTTTTCTCTAAGATTGATTTGAGATTGGGATATCATCAAGTTAGGATCAAGGATGAAGACATCCACAAGATAGCCTTTAGAACACGGTATGGACACTATGAGTTTATTGTAGTTCCATTTGGGCTTACCAATGCACCAACTACATTCATGTTCTTGATGAATAGTGTTCTCAACAAGTATTTGGATAAGTTTGTCTTAGTGTTTGTTGATGATACTTTGGTGTATTCCAAGACTAAGGAAGAGAATGAAGAACATCATAGAATGGTGTTACAAGTATTGAGATATCACCAACTATATGCTAAGTTCAACAAGTGTGACTTCTTTCAGAAAGAAATATAGTCTTTGGGCCACACAATCTCAGTAGAAGGAGTGACAGTAAACCTCAAAAATATCAAGTCAATCATGGATTGGTATTCCCCTCAGAATGTGACATAGGTGAGGGATTTCATGGGATTAACTAGGTATTATTGGAGATTAATTAAAGGTTTTTCCAAGATTGGTCATCCCATTACTTCATTACATAGGAAATGGAAGAAATTTATATGGTCAACAGAGTGTGAAGCTAGCTTTTAGCGGGCGAAACATCTTTTGGCTAATGCCCTTATTTTGAAGAATGCAGACCCTGAAAATGATTTCTTGGTTTGTACTGATGCTTGCAAGGAAGGAATCAATGGAGTTCTTATGCAAGAAGGAAAAATGACCAGTTATGAATCACATAAGATAGATGACCATGAGAAAAGGAATGTCACCCATGATTTGGAACTCACAACAATTGTGCATGCAATGAAAATGTGGAGACACTACTTGCTGATAAGAAGGTTTTTCCTAATGACTGACAATTGTGGGTTAAAGTATTTGTTTGACCAACCTAGGTTGAACACTGGACATGCCAAGTGGATGGTGCTGATTAGTGAGTTTGATTTTGAGATCAAACACATAAAAGGAAAGGAAAAAAAAGTGGCAGATGCACTTAGTCAAAGTGTGCAGGCCATACACTTAGCAACAAAAAGTACAGGAGAGTCTGACATCAAGCAAACGATTAGAACCCTCTTGCAAGGAGATGAGTTTTTTAGTAAGGAAAGAGAGGGATTGCAATAATAAATTAGAGAGAAGAAGTATGAAGGGTATCAATTTGCAACTGATGGTTTACTGTTGTATAACAACAAGCTATATGTGCCAAATTCAGTAGAGCTAAAGCATTTGATCATGGATGAATTCCATAGGAGGCATGATATGGGTCATGCTGGTTATCAGAAAATGGTAACAACAATAAAGTAGTTTTATTATTGGAAAAAATGAAGCAAGACATTACTGAAAACATTTCCAAGGGTTTGGAGTGTCAACAGGTTAAGGTTGAACACAAGCACCCTACAAGATTGTTGCAGCCTTTGCAAATTCTAGAATGGAAATGGGAGACAATCTCCATGGATTTTATTACTGGTTTGCCAAGAACAGTTAGGAAACATGATGCAATCATGGTAGAAGTGGATAAGTTGAGAAAGACAAATCACTTCATTCCTATCAAATTTACTTTCAAATCTCTATATGTTTCAAACATCTTCATGAAGGAAATTTTTAGATTGCAAGGTTTACCCAAGACCATAATCCCAGACATATATGCTAAATTCACTTCAAGTTTTTGGAAAAGCTTTTTTGTAGGCTCAGGGGCACAATTAGTGTTTATCATGGCCTGCTATCCTTAAAGATATGGTCATACTGAGAGAGTGAACAGAGTGTTGGAGTATATGTTGAGAATCCATGTTATGCATCGGCCCAAGCAGTGGGAACAATATCTGCCCCTAGTAGATTTTTCCTATAAAAATGGTTACAAAGAATCATGAAAGATGAGCCCATTTGAGATTTTGTATGGCAGGAAGTGCAGAGTTCCAATTAGTTGGGAAAATCTAGTGGACAAGATCAAACTTGGACCAAATCTACTGAAGGAAATGGAGTAGGTAATGATCAAGATAAGACATAATTTGAAAGTAGCCTAGGAGAGACATAAGAGCTATGTAGACACCAAGAGAACCCATAAAGAATTCAAGGTGGGAGATCATGTGTATATCAGAGTGAAACCCAAGAGGAGTTCCCCAAGGATGGGAACATGTGATAAGTTAGCACCCTGATATTATGGACCGTTTGAAGTCCTGGAAAGAGTGGGACTAGTAGCATATAGACTTTCTTTGCCACCTAATTTTAGAGATCATAATGTGTTCCATGTATTCTTATTAAAAAAAATGTTCATAATTCTATTCATGTAATTGATTGGACTGTGATACAAGTGGAACCAAAGGGGCAATTCCATCTTGAACCTCAATGCATCCTAGACAAGAGAGAAACATTTCTCCGGAACTAAGCCATTGTGTAGATCATGGTGAAATGGAATCACTTTAGAGAAGATGGGGCTACTTGGGAACTAGAAGATAATATGAGAGTGGCATATCCATTTTGTTTTTGTATAATTGTATGTATATGGTGTTTTAAAAACCAAGGACGATGTTTCTTTAAGGGGGAGGGAAATGTAACACCCTGTTCCCCCCCATAACTGTAATTATGCTAATACTTCATATAATGTGATTATGAAGCATGTAATTATGTTGTTGATGAATAGAAAACATGAGACACTTGACTGAGAGGGAAATTCCTTGAGTACTAGCCATGATATCACAAGTGGGAATTGGTGAGGTGGACTGGAGAAGATTCAATGAAGAAAATAGGAAGCTTGCTTATAATTCCATCCACACTTTCAAACTTGAATGCATCACTTGCCAACATACTTAGATTTGCATAGAGCCACGTGACTAGTTATGAGTAGCAGGATTGGTGGTTGAAGCAGTTATAACTACTTACATATTTGATGTTTGGGGAAGCCAAAGAATCAATTAAAAACTGTCAGGAGGATGCCTTGGATTGCCCCTTTAGATTAGCGAAACCCAACTGGGGTTTGTGTTTGATAGAAACCACATAAATATCGAGGAGTGTGTGGAAGAAGAGACCAAAGGTTGAAAACCTCCAAAAAAACCACATATAAAAGAGAGACGTGTGCGGACATAGAACACATAGGAACATATTGGGCATACACAAGAGAAATCGATAAAAATTGAAGATGGGTCCTCATAGAGAACCATAGAAAAATAGAGCAAGTTGCAGACTCATAGTTGGACAAGGCGATAGGGAGGAGACTCATGCACATCGCTTTGAGTGATAGAGCTGTTGGGAAGCTATTTATGAAGAAAATAGAAAGCTTTCGCAAGATATTAATGGCCACCGTGGAGCATAGAAGACTTAGATCCATACTAGGGAAATAGAGGACTACGACTTGGTATTTAATGGAAAGAAACCAACATTGGTAAGGAGAGGTCACCGAGGAACTGTCTAGTAGAGAAGGGAATTCCTTGTGTAGACGAAATCCAGTTGGGAAGGTTCTTGATAAACCTGTTGAGGTATTGAGCTAAATGGGAATATGGAAACTTCTGTTGTCATCGGTGGAGTGAAAGAGAGTAACCTTCCTGGACCATTTTCCTATATGGGTAGTGAGTTGAATCAATCACCTTGGTATCATGGCTTGACACGGGGGTGGTATGCTGTAGGTAGGAATATTGCAATATATTCTAAGGTTGGGAGGAAATGATTCCTCTCTCATTCAGTTGGCTATTTGATATTTCACTGAACAAACAAGTGTTTCAACTTGATATGTTTAATGTATATTTAGTGATGTAAACATGTTTCTTTATGGTTTAAATGGTAAATGTGAATATCTCAAAGGAATAGTTGAATTCCTGAATAAAATGGGTTATGCATGCTTTTTCTCATTATTAACCTGATAGACTTATGTAACCAAGTAAGCTGTGCAAAGTTAATGTTTATCCCTGTGAATTCTACAAGTCCTTGAAATGGGAAGCTTGCAAGACATAAAACTTCACTAGATGAGTGATGACAATAATGGGTGTAATCTTGTGGGATTGCACCCATTATTACACCTAGGCCATCACTAAGTTTCTACCAGACCTTGTTGGTTCATACCTTCACTCTGTAGCAGGATAAGGAAGTAAAATGAGTGAAGGTATGAACCAACAAGGCACGGTAGAGACTTAGTGATGGCCTAGAAGAAACCCTAGAATGATTATGTCCGAAATCGATCTGTTGTCTTGAAGAAAACCCGTATTTTGAGTTGGAATGATCCGCAACCATTAATTCGACGTAGTGAGTATATCTGGACCATTGATTGGATTGTGTCACCCTCAGAGTGACCAAGTGTGGGGTGCCACAGGACTCCGATGAAGAAGACTCCGAGACAACAAGGTACACTGATCTATCAGAGAGTGGTATCGGTGAGTTCTGGACCGCTGAAACTAGTCAAGAACCCGTCGAAAGAATGAATGTCAGAGGTCTGGAAGGAGGGTTGAGAAAGGATTCCGATGACTAGGGAGTCTGAGGACCGTTGATATATTAGAAGGTGTTATATAAATCTTAGTCATTGGATATAGTATGGTTCAACCCGAGGAGGTTTGATTTAGAACCCTAACTATCGTGTGGTTGTAAACTCTGAGTAAATCCTAAGCGTCATACGAAGTTAATGAAGATCGTTGGATCCATCGTAGTGAGTGTCATCAGAGGGAGTGAGTAAGAGTGGTTTATGACATGGGAATGGATGCACTCCTATGGTGAGAGACTCTGAGAGTGGACAATAGTAATTTATTAGTGAGTGAATGTGATGGGATCTTAGCCGTAGGATTGTCGTGGGACCCACTTGACCACCTCACGAATAATTGAAGAGATGGGTGATAATTTTCATGTATGTAGAATGAAAAAGGGGATTGGGACCGTTGGTCTCTAAGTCCGAGATCCGTGGGATATGTTGGTATGATCCATCAGAATCGAACCATCATAAAGGGAGTCTAGGTATATAACCAACTATTCCAATGGGAAAGAGTCTGAGTCAATCTATAGTATTGATTTGGTGATAGGGAGTGGCGTTAATTGTTTGATAAAGGGTGTATAGGTGTAAAATCTCCACTATTTTTTTTTAAATTTTTTTTCTTAGTTTTACGGTGTAGGAAATTTGTCAAATAGTTTGCATACACACATGCTACCAACAATTTGTATTTGATTCTAAAATCTGTTTTGATTTACCATAAACACACCAATATAGATACTCCAAATACTTATTGCATTAAATATTTAAAATAGATGAAGTAAATTGAAAACTTAGCAATAAATGCAACAATAATAAATGAGAAACTTGATATTTGGTTTTCTGTTGAAGATGACATTCAGTAGGTCAAGAAAGAAACCCAACAAAGAAAGTATGGTAGCCAAGCCTTAATAAACATGCATGTAGGTAACAACCTCTAGTTTCTATCCTCTTACATCAATAAAAATCATCCCCAAGAGCACTAACAATAGTCATAGGTAAGTGTGACCTCCTCCACAATGAACTTGGTCCATTCCTTAGTAAACTCAGCCTCTGCTACATGAATTTTGTCCCCCTTTTAGCAAATAATGTAGCCACCCCAAAATTCATCTTGCTAGTAAAGAAAGTCACCCCCAAAAGTTAAAACTCAACCTCAACAAGACTGAAATCAACAAAGCAAGTGGACTCAACCACCTACAACAAAAATTCAACCCTTCCACAGTAAGAAAACGACTCAGTCAAGAGATAAATGCTTCCCCTTGCAAAGATACAACCAACGACAAGGAAAATTTGGCCTCTAGATGAGTAACTTGACCCCCAACTCAAGAAAAATGCACCCACCAACTCAAAATCACCCTAATCAATCAAAATTGACCCCAAAAAATAAAACCCAGCTAGCAAATGGTGAATATATCGACCACAATGAAGCACTGTGAAAAGATTTCAATTATCTTCTCTCTATGACCAACTAGGGTGGATGGTCTCACAATCGAAACTAATCTCTTTCTCTAGGGTTTGTTGTCCCAATAGCCAAAGCCACACAAGCTCCCTCAATTTCATTTTTAGAAAATAACAATACATAATTATGAGAGAGGGTGCCCTATTTCTCCTTTTATTTCCTCATTGACCCTTTTCAGACCCTTTAACCCTTTTAATAAAGTAAAGTGACTTTATAAACTCAAGTCACTTAAAACACCTTTTTAATTAATTACTCAATGTCACTTTAGAAACATAATATTTTATGCCTAAGTGACATCCAATAACCACCTTGACCCCCTTTTCTTTGTTTTCTATTGCCTATAAGAGTCATCTAGGCTACTACACCATCCATATGGAGTGATCACTTGAAAAGGGACATCACATTCCTCCCTTCCCGAGATTGCTTTCCCTCAAGCAACTATAAACTAGGATGTTGCAAAATTTTCTCACTCTCCCACGTGGCATCCCCTATTGGCCAAACCCTCCACCTAAAACGATATTCCCTGATCACTCTTCTCCTCAATCTCCTTTCCCAAACATCCAAAACCTCCTCAGGAGTTAGTATCATCCAGGCCTTCTTATCTAGTGGAAATAACCCAATGGAAGTGGTAACCTATGGTCCCCATGCCTTTTAGAGGCATGAAACATGGAAAACACTGCAAATCTGGGTACCCTATGGAAATTCTAGATCATAAGCTACCTCTCCAACTCTTCGGATCACCCTGTAGGGACCATAGAGGTGCGACCTCATCCCTTCAGCTCCACCTATCCTCAATGAAAATTTTCTATGTAGCTGCACCCTCCATAAAACCACATCTCCACTCTCAAAACTGTGCTCCACCCTATGCCTGTAAACTATCATAAGTGGTGTCATAACAATGCTCACCTAAATGTAACCACTCTATCCATGACCTTACATAGTCATGCATATACCTCTCAGCCCATTGTTTCACCATCTTTTCTTGACCATCCTTATAAGAGTTATAACTAATACTGAGAGTCAAACATGTGCATGAAAATCTGTGTATCTCTTTCCAACATGTGCTATGAAACTTTCCAATCTGATCACTAGAAATAACTTCGAGCTGGTCATGGAATCTAAACATCTCCCCACAAGATATCTCTATCACCCGTGTTGTCCCATACACCGAATAAATCATTTGGAAGTGTGTGAACTTTGATAACTTGTCAATCATTGCACACATACTATCTACCCCCCTACACCCTCGATAAATCTATGATGCAATCTAACAACATGCTCTCCCACTCTCCCTTAGAAATGGGAAAAGACTGTATCAATCCTACTGGATGAGTGTCCCCTAACCTACTTTGTTGACAAGATGTACACTCCCCCATATCTCCCAAAACATCGTCCTCAAAGTCCCTCCATGCGAACCTCTCTTAGACTTGCCTATAAGTGGTAAGGTCACCAGGGTCCCAAACTAGCCTATATGATGTGAAACACCCTTTACTCATAGCACTGATTTGCAAGGTGATAACACAAGAATCCACCTGACTGCCCCTGATAAGCCAGGAAATCACAAGTTGCATAAACTCAATCAACTTCTCAAAAGACTGCTCCTTCAAGAAACCAATCCTAAGCATCCCAAGAGTAAACTTTGAAAAATGAAAACTAGCCATCTCATCTGTATCGGTTTTCAAGCTATCAAACACTATAGTCCCAAGGTCCCAAGCTAATATCCGAGAGGAACCATCATGTTGACACTGCACCTCTCTGATCATAGCCATATGACCACCATGCTCAGACTGCACTCTCCTCCCATGGTACCCACTATCACAAATCATACGTAGCGAAGGCATCTCAATGAAATAAAAACTTGCCAATCCACGACTATACTCGATCCTCGGTATCGTGAGGGAAAAAATACTTCTCCATATAGAAAAAAACTCCACAACATCTCCACAACGACACAAACCAGTCATTTCCTTAACTCTATTGGTCATCAACCTCATCTGAAGCAATCCATTACTTAGATGAATGCCTGGATCCCACCACCAAATTGGAAGTTCACCATTCCCAATGACTACTACAAAGTCCAAATGAAAGAACTCTTTTATGGCCACAATCCCACTTGTCTCATCTAACTAACTCAGGTGAAATTCCCATGTCCTTCTATATATAATGAGGGAATAAAATAACAATAATAGATGCCTCTATCACTGTGTGCAAGACTAGAAAGTGATTAGTGTGTTGTTCAACCCCAAGGGCATGAAAAAGAAATCATAATGAAGTTTGGAATCATACCTGTGAGTATCCTTCTCCCTGGCCCTATTATGATGATATCCAAGATGAAGATCGATCATTGAGGGATATACTGCTCCTTGAGGCTCACCGATCATGGGTAACCACATCTCAAATGTATGCTTGAGGAATCTGTCAGGAGGTCTCCCTAGAGAAAATGTCCCAAAACTCCATTGTACACTACAATGTGCCAATGAATACCCCCACATACTTCTACCTATCGCTGAGTTGTCTTGTACCATCCTATAACCTATATGTACTACTATAACCATCACTCTATTGGTTTCGCCTGAACCTATATCCCAGAGCATGCCCTTGTCTATCATATCCTTGTCCACCCAATATATGGATACATATACTTCCTTGCGGGTTGGTACACAAGGAATGTGTTCAACTATCTCCTTCATAGCTAAGCCTTGAGCCTTTAGCAAGATTTCCAAAAGAAACGACTCATGATCTATGTTCGTACTCAATTTGATCTAGTCATTAGCATGCACCATGATCGAGATTAAGGGGTCAAAATTCAAGAGAAAGAGGTCGAAGGAGAGATTACAGAGCTCATGCATCAAAGAATCAATGCATATGGTTGGGAGCCAATGAATTTACAACAAAAAATTAATCCCTAAGGGTATGAGACCCAGTTTGAATATCTAGGTGCTTATCAGGAGTACGAAAGATGCTTATCTCATCCATAATAAGCTTAATCCCTTGTCCCAAATGGATCCATATCATATAACCGAGGATTAAAGAGAAAACATGGGCATAGGTGCAGGCTCGATCTTCCAATGACTACAAGAGATCCTGATGAACGGTTGAGGACACATGTCACATCCAAAGAGTGTCCGAGAATTAATTCATCATCGAGGCATGACAATGGTTTTAAGAAGATATGTTTCAAAGAGTAAAAGGTGTCGCATGGTAAGATATGGAAAGGAAAACCAATCCCTTAGGGTTGCGACAATAGTATTCTTGTATTTCCCAGTCACACATCCACCGACTCATTGCGTACCCAATCATTTGCTCAATGCCGCCTAGAGCCATCATAGTAGTTGACCTGGACACCAAGGAAGCTAAGAGAGACCTGGAAATTCAACGATGCATATTGTTGAGCCTATCAGAGATCGCCACCTGTGATGAGAAGGCCCACTAGAGATTTTGATTGTTATATTGAGCTCATCCATACATATGTTGAGCCCCTATAGGACACTTCAGTGCCTACATGGACCAATCCCAAGCTTCCACATGTTCATGGATCCATGATTGATCTAAAAATGAAGAAGACTTGTATTCTTGAAAATATTTGCAAGTTAAATTTTATGTGTTAAAATGCAAATGGATCAACTTTGCAACACAAATTTAATAGGATTTACTCATTCAAGATGCATATAAACAATAGAAAAAATAGTGAACAGAAAGCACATAACACAACAAATGATAAAGGAGTTCACCCCTCTCTTGGGCTACATCTCCTAGTCTAGCTTCCAATGGATCATTTGTATTATTTTCTCAAAGTGATAAAAAAATGTGATTTACAATGCTCAAAATGCCAAATAGACTACTCCAATGGCTTCATAACGTCCAAAAACCCCTAGCTGGGCTTTTTCAGCACCTCGTTTGGCCAAAAATTGAAGAAGATAGGCTTCCTGAAAGTCCCCCCTTCAAACTTGTTGCCTCTGCATCTGCAAAACACACCCTTGTTGGCTCAACCTAGCCCACACACATATTTAAGCATAAAAACTTAGCACCGAACGCAACCGCGCAAACCGTGCAAACTGTAGGACAGTTACAGGTGCACCTAGCCCCTAACCGTCAAGGGCAAGGTCGTATGACCCATGCGACCGTGCGCAAGTATAAACATAGGCTCTCGTTCCACAAGCCAATGGTCAAAGGACAAATGGTGGGTCGTTTGTATAATCGTTGGAACAAAACACAACTGCGCGTGCACCGAATGGTATAACATTGGGTCATATGTAACACAATGTGCGACCAAGGGCTGGGGCTAAGCCCCAGCCCGGTCGCGCCCCAACTATACACATATGCAAACATTTATAAATATTTTTCCACATATATAACAAGGAACAACCAGTGGCGCACCAGTTGGCATCTCTTCCCAAGTCTCTCCCCCTTGCCCGAAGGTCGCAGAGTCGACTCCAACCAACGACATAATTTTAAACCAATGTATATATGACATGTGGCGGCCATTGAATGGGCCACGTGTCATAATCCTGTTCGCTGCAAACATGCCATGTCACATGCCAAATATCCAAATAACTATCTGCCATGTGTTGTACGACATGCCACGTCAGCGTCCATACAGACTGTATGGACTGTACAGTCAACACCCATTTTTTTACCGGTTTGTCATTTTGAACAGAACACAATATCTCTCACTCCCGATGTTCTTTTGAATCCAAACGAGTTGCGTTGGGTTCATAACGACGAGACCTACGCTCTCGTTTGATTTGAAGCGATTTCGAACACTTTGAATTTTTGAGGAAAATTTGATCCCCTGGATCACACCTCCCCATTAGAAAGCTTTCGGACCTCCAAAAGACTATTTTCAGTCTATCTGAAGATGAGGGAATAGCTCCCTCACCTTTCCAACCTCAATCCACTTGGATTTGCTTGGATTTGTACCTTCAAGACCAACTCGAAGATACTCCACATTTCCTCATTTTGAAGTTCGCATTCTCCTGTCAAGGATCGTGTCTTCATGCAGTTCTGTAAGATATTCTGGGGAAAAATCATCTATAGAAGGAATCTGAACATGCTCTCCTTGTTCATCAATCAAAGGAGGCTCATACAATTTCAAATTCTCAACATTAACAACTGCATACATTTGCATATAAGGAGGCAAATCTAAACGAAAAACATTGTTACCAATCTTGTCGATAATCTTGAAAGGACCATATCGAATTGGTTTCAATTTTTTACCTTCTCCTTTAAGCCTCTCCTTACTGATGTAAAGCCAAACTTCATCTCCAACTTGGAAACTGTGATCAACACGATGCTTGTCATGTCTCGTCTTGTACTTGGCTTGACTTTTTTCCAATTGCTCTTGCACCATTTGATGTATCGACTGAATTTGTTCAATGAACTTTTCTGCCCTATCAATGTCATATTGACCATCAATAGCAATATCTTTCCCAAAGATAAAATCTAAAGGAGATTTGGGCAAATAGCCAAAACATGCTTTAAATGGCGACGTTTGAGTTGAAGAGTGCTTAGCTCGATTGTAAGCATGCTGAATTTAGTGTAAATGCTCATCCCAAAGTTTAGGATACTTGCTGCAATAAGCATGAAGAAGATGCACCATTGTTCGATTTACCACTTCTGTCTGACCATCTATTTGCGGATGAAAAACTATGCTCTTTTTTAGTTTGGTGTCCATGAGTGCCCATAAACTCGACCAAAAACTTCCAACAAATCGAGAATCTCGATCAGAAATAATGGATTTAGGCAATCCAAAATGCACCCAAACATTTTGAAAGAACATTTGTGCCATTTGCTCAGCTGTAAC